>JALPQD010000018.1:600000-820782 GCA_023101885.1 Typhlomys cinereus
CACCAGCAATATAGGAGAGTTCCCTTCTCTCCACATCCTCTCCAGCATTTGATGTTGTTTGTAAGAATTTTTGCCAGCCCGATAGGGGTGAGATTACATCTCGGGGAAGTTTTGATTTGCATTTCCCTTATGGCTAGGGATGTGGAACATTTTTTAAGATATGTGTTAGACATTTCAATTTTGTCCCTAGAAAAGTTTCTTTTGAGATCCCAGGTCCCTTTTTTAATTGGAGCATTTATATCCTTGGTGTTTAGTTTTTTAAGTTCTTTGTGCACTCTGGGTAATAAAGCCCTATCAACTATATAGTTAGTGACGATTTTCTCCCATTCTGTGGGTTTCCTTTTTACTCGGTTTACAATCTCATTATCTGAACAGAAGCTCTTTAATGTCATAAGATCCCATTTGTTGAGTGTTGGGTCTAGTGACTGTGCTATTGGATTTCTGTTTAGGAACTGTTGGCCTAGCCCAATCAGCTGGAGGGAATTCCCTCCCCTTTCAGCTAGGGTTTTTATAGTCTTTATCCATTTGGAATTAACTTTTGTGTATGGTGACAAGTACAGGTCCAGTTTCAATCTTCTGCATGTGGATATCCAGTTTTGCCAGCACCATTTGTTAAAGATTCTATTCTTTTTCCATTGGATTTTTTGAGCTTCTGTCAAAGATCAAATGGCTGTAATTGTGTGGACTTACATCTGGGTCTTCAACCCTTATTCATTGATCTACATGTCTATTTTGAGGCCAGTACCAGGCTGTTTTTATTACTATGGATTTGAAATATGATTAAGGTTTGGTATGATGATACCTACAGAAGTATTTTTGTTATTCAGGATTGTTTTTGCTATTCTGGCCTTTTGTGCTTTCATATCAATGTTGAGATTGTTTATTCAATTTCTTTAAAGAATTGCTTTGAGATTTTGATTGGTATAGCATTGAATCTGAATATTGTTTTTGGTAGAATGATCATTTTTATGATATTCTGCCGATCCAGGAGCATGGGAAGTCTTTGCACCTTCTGGTGTCCTCTGTAATTTCTTTCTTTAAAGTATTAAAGTTTGCATTGTAGAGCTCTCTCATTTCTTTGGTTAGATTTATACCAAGGTATTTCATTTTTTTAGGGTCTATAGTAAATAGGATTGATTCTCTTAGGACTTTTTTACTTTTTTCATCCTTGATGTATAGGAAGGCCACTGATTTTGCACATTTTTTTTTGTAACCTGCCACTCTGCTGAACTTATATATTAATTCCAGGAGTTTCCTGGTGGAGTTTTTAGGATCACTCAGGTATATGATCATGTCATCTGCAAAGAGAGATATCTTGACTTCTTCCTTGCCGATCTGAATCCCTTTTAGCTCCCTCTCTTGTCTTATGACTCTATCTAAGACTTCAAGTACAATATTGAATAGAAGTGGTAAGAGTGGACAGTCTTGTCTAGTTCCTGATAGAAATGGGAATGCTTCAAGTTTTTTCCCACTGAGTATACTCCTTCCTGTTGGCTTGTTGTATACAGCTTTTATTGTGTGGATGTAAGTTCCTTCCATGGTTTTGATCATAAAAGCATGTTGGATCTTGTCAAAAGCTTTTTTTGTATCTATCAAGAGTATCGTGGGATCTTGGACTTTGGATTGGTTTATATGATGGATTACATTTATTAATTTGCATATGTTGAACCAACCTTGTGGGCCTGGAATAAAGCCTACTTGATGATAAAGCCACAGTGAATGATCTTTTTGATATGTTTTTGAATCTGATTTGCTAAGATTTGATTGAGAATCTTTGCATCTGTGCTCATCAAAGAGATTGGCCCATAGTTTTCTTTTTTAAGTCTATCTTTATTAGGTTTTGGGATTAGTATGATACTAGCTTCATAGAAAGAATTTGGAAGTGTTCCTTCCTTCGCAATTTTATGGAACAGTTTAAGAAGTATTGGTGTTAGTTGTTCTTTAAATGTGTGGTAGAATTCTGTGCTGAATCCATCTGGTCCAGGACATTTTTTGGTGGGAAGAGTCAAGATTACATCATCAATTTCCCCATTTGTTATAGAACTATTTAAATAATTCCAAACTCCCTGATTCAATTTAGGTAAGTTGCCCTACTCAGGAATTCACTCACTTTTTTTGTGCTTTTTTTTTTTTCTCTTTTGCATGGGCCTGGGATTCAAACTCAGGACCTTCTGCTTGCAAGGCAGAGTCTTAACCGCTGAGCCATTTCTCCAACCCATAAATAAGAAGTTGTGCTTTTCTTTTTTTTTTTCTCTTTATCACCCACTTCTTTTGTGTTATCAAATTTCATGGAGTGTAAATTTTTGAAAGATGTTCTTATAATTCTCTGAATTTCTTGGGTTATCAGTTATGATAATTCCATTTTCATGTCTAATTTTGTTAATTTGTGATGTTTCCATTATTTTGATATAGGCATTAAGAGCTATAAACTTACCTGTTAGGACAGCTTTCATTGTGTCCCAAAGATTTTGATGTGTTGTATTTTCATTATTGTTCACTTCTAGGAAATCTTGAATTTCCTTTTTTCATTTCTTTCTAAACCCATTTCTCATTCAGCATCACAGTTAGTTTCCAAGAGTTAGTGTATTTTCTGCTGTTTGTTGAGTTGTGGATGTCAAGCTTTAGACCATGGTGGTCTGACAAGGTAAAGGGTATAATTTCAACTTTCCTGTATATGTATATGTGGAGATTTGTTTTGTGGCTCAATATGTGGTTTATTTTGGAGAAAGTTCCATGGGCTGCTGAGAAGAATGTGTATTCCTTGGTGCTTGGATGGAAGGTTCGATGGAGATCTGTAAGGTCCATTTCAGTAAGGGTTTGATTTAGTTGCAATGTGCCTCTGTTGAGTTTTTGGCCTGTTGATCTATCCCACATTGAGAATACAGTATTGAAATCCCCAGGTATTATCATTTTCGATTGATTTCTTGTTTTACACATTGTAGCATTTGCTTAATGAATGTGGAGGAGCCCATATTAGGTGGTTATATGTTCCGTATTGTGGAGTCTTCCTAGTGAATTGTTCCTGTGAGGAAAATGTAGTATCCTTCTGTATCTCTTATGATTTTCTTTGGTTTGAAGTCCACTTTGTCAGATAACATAATTGCTACCCCTGCTTGTTTCCTAGTTCCATTAGCTTGAAGAATTTTCGACCAGCCCTTTACTTTTTGAATGTGCCTATCTTCTATGGTGGGATGTGTTTCCTGAAGGCAGCAGATGGATGGGTTGTGATTTCTAAGCCATATGTGTAACCTGTGTCCTTTGATTGGTGAGTTAATTCCATTGACATTTAGTGTTATAAAGGAGAAATTACTTTTAATTCCTGATATTTTTTGTGTTTAGTGTCTTTCATATGTGCACTATTTAGTTTATAGGTTATGTTGGTATTATACTTCCCTTCTGACCTCCTAGATGTGCTTGTTCTTTTCTTAATGCTTGAGTATCTTTTCTAGCATTTTTTGAAGACCTGATTTGGTGGTCATGGAAGCCCTCAAGTTGTCTTTATGTTGGAAAATTTTTCTTTCACCCTCCATCATGACTGATAGTTTTGCTGGGTATATCACCCTGGGTTGACATTTGTGCTCATTCGATACTTGAAGTAAGTCTCTCCAAGCTCTTCTGGCTTTTACTGTTTTCATTGAGAAGTCACTTATTATTTTAATAGATTTACCTTTAAAAGTGACTTTTTTTTTTCTCTTGAGGCTCTCAGCACTTTCTCTTTGTCTTGTGTGTGTAGTGTTTTGACATTATTTGCTGTGGCGAGTTTCTATTTTGGTCCTATCTGTTTGGGGTATGATATCCCTCTTGTATTTGGATGGGCCTCTCTTTCTTTAGATGTGGAAAGTTTTCCTTTATGAGAATTTGAAAAATTTCCTCGTATGTAGTATTTTGGGATTCTTGTTCTGGTTTTCATGAATGCGCATGTTAGACTTCTTCTAAGTGTCCCATAACTCTTGAATATTCCTCTCAAGTATCTTTTTGGCTTTAACAACCTCTTCCATTGAACTGGTTAGTTCTTCCCCTTTGTCTTCAAGATCTGATATTCTATTTTCTGCTTCATTAGTTCTGCTGATAAGACTCTCTGTGGAGTTTTGGGTTGAAGATAGTTTATCCTTTAGTTGGAGTTTAAACTCTGCTTCAGATTGTTAAGCTCTATGCTTATTTTTGTTTCTTCAACTGCTTATCTCATCTCCTCCAAGTGCTTGTTATATTGCTGTTCAAAGTGGTTGATGCAGTTATTTAACTCCTCCTGGATTTCCTCTTTCATTGTTTTGATCAGGCTTTGAAAATCATTATCTTGGGTATGGCTTTCGTGGTTATTTTCTGTGAGTTTGTTCAGGTTGGATTCCAGCATCATTGGTTGATTCTTTTTGTAGATTTGTTTTCTTGGTTTTTGTTTCTCATGGATTTGCACTATGACTTGGGCATTTTTGTTTTATCTCTTATGTCCTTCTTTTTGTTTTTGTGCGTTTTGGGTTGAATTTAATTAGACAGTATTACTACACTTGAGCAGTTATTGCTAGTGTTTGTCTTGGAGTTGATTATGCCTGTCTGGTGTTGTTGTTATTTCCTAAATGAGGCTATTGGACTGTTAGTACATCAATTAAGGTGGGTTTGGGGATTGAATGGTATGGTAGTGCACTTCTTAGGTTTACTTCCTTGGTTACATGTCAGGGTGAATAGTATAGTCCCTAGAGTTGTTTGGGGTTTTGGGTGGCTCTATGGAAATGTTAAACTACAATAACTAATAATTGAGAGGAACAAGATGGTAGAAAGGGTTTACTTACCTTAGAGCTGGATGTGAAGATTCTCTCCATATGATGGGATGATTTTAGAAGGACTCTGATGAATGGTGTTTATCCTTTAGAGCTGTGCTTGGGTTTTCTCTGGACTCTGTTGAATTCTGAGGAGCAGGGAGTCTGCTCTGGTCCAGGTCCGGGGCAGAAAGGCAGTGTGGCTAGTAGGGCGCACAGATGACCTGGGGCCTGGAGCGTGGCCTAGGAGCCTTTCCCAAGGCCAAAAAGGCAGACTGGCCGTTAATGGGGCATGCAAATGACCTGGCGCCTGTGGCAGGGTCTAGGGGGCTTACTTGAGGATCAGGGAGTCCTCCTAGGTCTAATCCCGGTCTCGAGCAAAAAGCGCAAAGTAGTTTTAATTTGAATTTTCCTGATGCTAAGTAGGAAAATTAAACACTTTCATAAATATTTAGATATATTTTAGTATTTTCAGATATTTAGATATCTTCAACTGCTTTTTTTTAAGTCTTTTTTTTTAATTGGTTGTTGGCTTTCTTGATAGTTTTGAGTTCTTTGTATACTCTGGACACTAATCCTCAGATATATAGCTAGTAAATATTTTTCTCCCATTTTCGCCTTAGTAATAGTTTCTTTTACAGAACAGAAGCTCTTTAATTTCATGACATCCCACTTGTTGATTGTTGGCCTATTTACTGTGTAAATGGGATCTTATTCAGAACATATTTACCTAAGCATTCTTTCTTCTAAAAGTTTCAGAATTTTGTGTTTAAGAACAGGTCTTTGCAATAAGCCACCATCAAGGACTGCAAGTAAGAAATGAGACATCTGGTTAAGCTCACAGACTGTCCTTCCTGGTCACTTGCAACTGATGGGGTATGATCTTACCAGAAAGGGAGGGCATACAGTCTGGCAGATAGAAGGTAACCAGTTTCCAATGACAGACTGACCCACCCCTCACTGCAGTCTCCTACTCTTATTCCATCTACCGTTGAATCTATCCTTATAATAAGACTCTATTTTAACAGCTTTTTATCTCTGACTAGGGGGTGACATCCAATACCCATCAGGATGGAGCCAAGGGCATTGCAGGAGCAGCAAAACTGAAAAAAAAAAAATCAACAAACCATAATTCAGAACATCAGAGACTCTATATCAACCACCTGGAATCAGGCCTGCCTAATCTCTCCCCATCCTGAAGCTCAGGGATATTTGCAGAAGAGGGGGCGGTAAGATTGTTAAGAGCAGCAAGGATGGGAGGAGCAATGATATGCAAGATACTCCACACAAGTTAGGGCCGAAGCAATTATAATAGGACTCCGCATGATCTGCACAATGACCAACATATCATTGACCCCTCAAAGTCTAGCATGGACTCAAGGCACTAGGATCCTTAGAAGCAAGGGATTAACAGTCACAATAGTGTTCCTATACTAAGGGGAACACAAGAAAGAGTTCTAGGAAATGCCACTGAGTCCTTACACTTCATTAGAGAGGAGGACCCAGAGGAAAGTTTGATATACACATTAAAGGATGCGTCAGAGATGGGGGGAGGGAGTACTGGGAGAAAGGGAGGGAGGAGGGGAAAGGAAGGGGAAAAGGGAAGAGGGAGCAGGGAGGTCCAGGGAGGGGTAGAGAGAGGGAGGGGACAGGGGTACCTATTACGTTTGTATGAGCAGAAAAAAAAAAAAAAAAAAAGCCAGGCCAAAAAAAAAAAAAAAGCAACAGGTCTTTGATCCATTTGGAATTGATTTTTGTTCAGGATGAGAGATAAGGGTGTAGTTTCTCTCTTCTATATGTAGATATGCAACTTTCCCACCTCATTTATTTCTCCATCGTGTATTTTTTAGCACCTTTTACAAAAATCAAATGGCTATAGGTCTGTGAGCTTATATCTGGGTCTACAATTCTAATTCATTGATAGATGTGCTTGTTTTTGTACCAGCACTATACTGCTTTTGTTACCGTGGCTCTGTAGTATGGTCTGAAATCAAAGTTGCTCAGGATTGTCTTTGGCTCTCTAGGACCTTTTGTGCTCCACATAAAATTTTAAGATTTTGCTACAATTTCTGTGAAGAAGTACATTGGAATTTTATTGGGATTGCACTAATCTATAGATTGCTTTTGGGTAGAATGGTGATTTTCACAATATTTAAGCTTATAGATCACTGATCCTGGGTTGAGGTCTTTTGTCCTTGTGTCTTCAGTGCTTTGAAGTTTTCATTGTATAGGTCTTACTCTTTAAATATGCATATTGTATACCTTAGGAAAATCACCACCACTACTAATGATAATATTGTATGTAAATAAGGTATAAATATTTTATGAAAACATATGTAATAATATTGTCTGTAAATTAAATAGGTCAATAGAAAATAAAATGAAATCACAAAAATAGCAGTTTAAGGATCAAAAATAGATGAGGTAAATAGAGAACTATATTGAGATAGACATTTAAACACAAGCATATTGATAAATATATTAAACATAAATGATCAAAGTAATCAATTAAAAGTAAGAGATGAGATTGGCTGTAAGAGCAATAATCAAATATGTATTTGCCTATGAGGCATGTATTTTAAATAAAAATCTATGAATTAAAAGAATGATGCCCAGCAAGCACTAATTACAAGAATATAAGAGTAGTTTTCCTACGATTTAGGCAGTTTTAGAGGAGCCATGCTGAGACAGTCTCTGAAGGTCTTTGAAGGTCATCCCAACAGTTGGGATTAATTACCCATAAGGAACACACCCCATTAATCTGGAAGAACTGACTCTAATCCTTTTCAGAGATAAAGTTGCCAACCCTCTGTTTATGAAAGGATATGGAGATAAGTTCTCCTTTGGAGTAAAGTAGTACCAAGAGGTCAGGCACAAGATAAACTGGTTTGGGCCCCAATATGAACAGACCAATGAGATGTAAAGGTTTTGCATATCATATCAGTTTTGCAAAAACTGGAGCTAGCCAATGAGGAAAAGCCACCTTTCCCCAGGTCTGCCTAAGTCTATAAATAATCCTAATCCTGACAGCCATCTTTGACTCTCTTGTCATTCATGGGACTCCACATCTGGAATCCATGAGTTTCTGTCTGACTTTTCTCTCACCCCTCATGGATTCCATGCATGGAGTGCAGAGTTCTCCAGGGTTCTCTTGCCCCGGCAGATTCATGTCCATGAGTTCCATTCTTTTGCTTGTCTAATAAACTCTGCCTTAATCCTCTTTGCGTGGTCTGGTTTCTATCTTTGACTCCCAAACACAAGAACCTGAACCATAAAGACCTGAAAGGGAACCCATGACATTTTGTGGAGCACAACCAGGTGGAAAACTCTGACTCACTCTCAGGCAAGATAGATTTCAGAATAGCAAATAATGTCAGGAATAAGAAAGTATAAGCATGGTCCCTAGTGATACCAAGCATTTATGGAACTATTAACAGAACTATTAACGATTATCCAAATACAAAATTGGTGGACTAAAGACTGAAAAAAGGAATGTAGTAAGAAGTGGACATGAAATGAATAATAGACCCTTGAATGGCATTGTCATCAGCATATTCTAATTGTTTACAAAACATTGTATCCTGTCAAGAACACATGTTCTCTGACAGAATACACAAAATATTCACCAAAATAGAACATATTCTGTCTGGTAAAATTTTTCAACAAATTTAAAGGGGTTGAACTTATTGTGGGACAGGGGTTTCATGTCTCCAGATTCTTGGTTTGGGAGTTGAAGATTGGAACCAGAACACACATAAGAGGATTAAGGCAGAGTTTATTAGAGGAAAGAACAGAACTCACAGACATGAATTCCCTCAGTGGCAAGAGAGCCAGAGGATTCTCATTCTTGTGTCTGGGGATTGAAGTGGATTAGAAGAGAGAAAGAAAAAACCTCATAAACATGAAGTCTATGAGGGGCTAGTGAGCCTAAAAAGAATGCAACAGACTCCAGAAATGGAATTGATGAGGGGTAGAGAAAAGCCAGAAAAGAACTCATGGATTCTAGATGTTAAATCTATGAGGAAACAAGAGAGCTGAAAAGAACTCATAGACATGGAGTCTGTGAGGGGTCAATGAAAGAAAGCTGAGAAGGAACTCAAACTCATGGATTCCATGTCTGGAATCCGAGAGAAAACCAGAAAAGATGGAATCTATGAGAGACAAAGCCAGAGAAAGGAATTCATGAACTTCAGACATGTAGTCCCATAAAGGGAAAGGGAGCCAGAAAAGATAGATTCAGACAAAGAATCCATAAGGAGCAAGGGAGTAGAAGGACAACTCACAGACGTGGAGTCTGTTTGGGGTCAGTGAGAGAAAGCCAGAAAAAGAGTTCATAAACTCCAGACGTGGAATCCATGAGGAGCAAGGGAGACAAAGATAGATGCCAAGGTCAGAGATATTTATTAGGGTTAGGCAGATTTGGGAAAAGTGGCTTTTCTTAATTGGTTTGCTCTAGTTTCTGCAAACTTGATTGGTCCCCTACATCTCATTCATGTTGGACTTAGCCTAGTTGATCTTGTGGTATAACTCATGATAGTGCTGCCATGTTTTGAAGAATTTAAGCTTACCGTGCAATGGAGAACTCATCTGCATATCCTTTCATAAACAGGATTGGAAAGTTAATGAGATCCTATCTCTGTTGAAAATTAAAATCAGTTCCTCTAGATTAGCAGATTGTGTACTCTCAGGATAATCCTAGCAGTGGGAGCTGACTTTTGAAGACCTTCAGAGACTATCCCAGCATGGTCCTGTTCTGAAACTGCCTAATACTCACAGAAAATATTACTGAGGATTCCCACTCCTCTATCCCCCCATACCGGGGACAGAATTTTTGCTAGATGGTTACTGCTTCCTAATAGTTGGTGCTTGCAAGAGTACATGCTTATCTGACCCTTAGTACTAACAGGACCAAGGTCAAAGACTGATCATGACCATACTTCCTGGGCTGGGAAAGTCTAGTAAATGACCTCCAGACCCTGTCCCCTCAGCCTACCTACCAATCTTTTTTTTTTTAATGCTTTCTTTTTTTTTAACATTTTTTATTATTATTTCTGCTCATACAAACTTAATAGGTACACCACTTCCCTCCCTCCCTTCTCCTCCCCCCAACCCCCCTGCTCCCCCTCCCCTTACCCCTCCCTCCCCATCCCCCAGTGCCTTCCCCCCCAATCCCCAGAGAGTCCTTTAATGCACTCTCCTTTGGGCCCTCCTCTCTGATGACGTTCAAGGACCCAGTTGTATTTCCCTGAACCCTTTCCTGTGCTCCCCTTAAGCATAGGAACACTACTATGGCTGTCAATCCCTTGTCTCCAAGGATCTTGGTGCCTTTAGCAGATGCTAGACTTTGTGAGGTCAATAGTGTGTTGGACATTGCGCAGGGCATGCAAAGTCCAATTATGATTGCTTCGACCCTAACTTGTGTGGAGTATCTTGCAAGCCATTGCTCCTCCCATCCTTTTGCTCTTACAATCTTACCGCCCACTCTTCCGCAAATGTCCCTGAGCTTCAGGATGAGGAGAGATTAGTCTGGCCTAGTTCTAAGTGGCTGATATAGAGTCTCTGAAGTTCTGGATTGTGGTTTGTTGATTTTCTTTTGCAGTTTTGCTGCTCCTGCAATGCCCTTCACTCCATCGTGATGGGCACTGTATGTCACCCCCTGGCCAGAGACAGAAAGCTGTTAAACTGGAGTCTTATTATAAGAGCACATTCAAGGGTAGATGTAATACTTATACCCAAAATTGGAATCGCAGGGTCATATGGCGTTAGGCAATGGGAGGGGTCAATCACCCATTTGCAAAATGCTTACTTTTTAATTTGCCGAAATATATGCCCTCCCCTTCTGGTGAGATCATACCCCCTCAGTTGTAAATGATCAGGAACAAATGTCTGTGAACTTAACCAGGTGTCACATTACTTACTTGCAGTCCTTGATGGAGGCCTATTTTCTCTGCTGTAACATGGTCCCCTCTCTCCTTGTGTCTGGTGTGGCCCTCCAACCCCATCCCTCCTGTTCATAATCCTTGGAATTACTGTAGGTATTACATAGATTTATCTTTGAGTGTCTCAAGGTGTCAGCCTACCTACCAATCTTGAGGGTTTAAAATCTTCCATTCTCCTCTTCCAGGTCTTTTTTCTTTCCCTCCCTCTTCCAATGATTGGTCCAGCAGTTCTGGAATTCTATTAACATGTCCATCAAATCTGTGGTGCAGTACGTTTTGGGCTGTAAATAATTTACAATTATTTTCTGTCCAAAATGAAACTGGATGCCAACTTCAAAAAAAGTAATAATTTCCAGACATTACCTAGAAAGATCAGCAAATATTTTTGAATTTAACAACACATGACTTAGAGAAGAAATTATAAGGGAAATTAGAGTTTATTGAATGAAAATGAAAAGGAACATGTAAGTTTGTGAACTATAGCTAAATTTGCACCCAAAGAGAAATCTATAGTATTAAATGTTTACATCAGAACAGAAGGGCAGCTTGAAAGTAGTTTAATGGTAGAATGTCCCTCCCTCTCTTTTTCTCCTGGAAAGGAGACTGAATATCTCTAGTCAGTTAAGTATTTACTTTGGAGTAATAGAAACAAGTGTAATTACTGCAGTGAACAAAAAAGAAGACAATCACATGGGAACAGAAAAGCAATAATGAGAACTTAATGAAAGGAAAGGCTTTGGGACAATTAATAAGATAAAGTGACAGAAGGAGGAGGCAGGAAGATATGAATTACCAGTATGAGGAATGAAGGAGGCATAATTGTAAATCCTAAAGGCATTCAAAGAATACTAAAGCTGGACACGACAGCATGTTTATGAGGCTTCAGGCACTGAGGAGGTTGAGTCAGGAGAACTGCTTGTGCTCACAAGTTCTAGGATAAATTATATGACATAATGAGAGCCCTAAATGGGAGAGAGGGAGGGAGGGAGGGAAGGAAGGAAAGAAGGAAGAAGGAAGGGAGGGAGGGAGGAAGGAAGGAAGGAAGGAAGGAAGGAAGGAAGGAAGGAAGGAAGGAAGGAAGGAAGGAAGGAAAGAGAAGAGAAGAGGAGAAAGAAAGGGGAAGAGAAAAAGAGAAGAAGCTAACTTATGAGTGTGCTTATCTGCTATTCACAAAGCCCTGGGTTTGAGCCCAGCACTGCATAAGTCTCTGATGCAGTCAGCCTGCAAGATTGCTGATAAATCACCATCAAACAGCTTAAGGGAACAAGGGGTTTATTTTCTTATGATAGTCCGGTTACAGTCTATAGTCCAGCTTGACGGGAGAGCACGCACCAACAACAGGGCCGAGGGAACTGGCCACACCATCTCTACATAATGGCTGAGACAGGGACGAGCCTTACTTGCCAGACCAGCATGTCTGGCCAAGTATACACAAGGATGCCAACTCTCTCAATCACTCTCTGTATTTTATTCCAAGGCCTAATCCCACCCACCTGGGCCTTCCCCATCAGCCAGACAATCTCCTCCAGGTTTACTCTGTGCTTTACCCAACCACTAATTCTCCACAAATGTGCCCAGAGCTCAAACCCTCAACTAAAAGTTGACACCTGTGTCTAACTATGACAGTCCTACATGGTGCCTGCAATCTCAATACTCAGAATGTAGAAGCAGGGAAATCAGAAGTTCAAAGTCATCCTCAACTACACAAGTTCAAGATAAGTCTGGACTACATGACGTCTCAAAAGAAGGAGGAGGAAGAGAAGACTCTGTGTACAACTTTATGCCAGTGTAGTTTGTAGATCAAGTCTTTGAGAGATATCTTCTATGGACACAGGAGGAATAGCTTATTTGAATAACTTTCTTTCTTAAATCCTGGGAATTGAACTTAGGGTCTCATGTAACTAGGCAAGTACCCTACTACTGAACTATATTCCCCAACCTTTTCTTTGTTTTTTTTTTTTTTATTTTGCATCAAGATTTCACTTAGTAGCTCTCGGCCAGCCTTGAATATATGATCCTCCATGTCACCCTAGTTCATCAACCAGTTCATTTAACTTCATATTTAAAAACCTCCCACTTGCCAGATGTGGTAGTACACAACTGTAATCTCAGCATCTGAGACCATCAGGCAAGATGATCTTGAGATTGAAGACAGCCTGAGCTACATAACAAACCCAAAAAGGGGGCAGCAGTATCATGACACAGCATGAGTGAGCCTTCAAAACGTTTTTCATGAAGTGAGACAGTCAAGGGCTTGGGAGATTGCTCAGTGAGTAAAGCTGCTTGCCACCAAGTCTGACAACGTGAACTCAACTCCCAAAAGAAACTCATGATGAGAACGGAGAGCTGAGTCATGCCAGTTGCTCTTGAATGTCCACATACATACTATGCCACATGTGCCCATGCATGTGTACAAATTAGGGAGTTTCACAACATGTTAGGAAGCTCTTTGAAGGTTGTCCCCTTCCCCCACCCCACTGCTAAGATTATCCTGAAGGAAAACACTCTACTAATCTAGAGGAATTGGTTCTAACCTTTCACAGACATAAGGTTGCCAAACTTCCCCAATCCTCTATTCAAAGAGAATATGGAGATGAGCTTTCCATTGAAAATAAACTAAGTTCCAAAAGAAACAGCAACTATGAGGTCGGCCACAAGATCATAAGATAACTGGGCTGGGCCCCTATGTGAACACCCAGTGAGTTATAGCAAAGCAAAAGCTCCAATCAGGTTTGCAAAAATGGGATCTAACCCATGAGGAAAAGCCACTTGTCCCAGGCCTGCCTAATCCTCTAATACCCGTGGTCTTGCCAGCCGTCACCCCGTCATGGATTCTATGTCTCGAGTCTGTGTGTTCTTTCTCGGCTCCCTTGCCCCTCACAGGCTACATATCTGTGAGTTCTGTTCTTTCTCTCCTCTTTTATTCCTCATATGCCATGCTCCCACTTCAATCCCCATCACAAGAATGCAACATTATGGCACAACTCCTCAGAGGGCTCTCTTGCCCCTGGCGGAATCTATGTCTGTGAGTTCTGTTCTTTTCTCCTCTAATAATTAAACTCTGCCTTAATCCTCTATGTGTGTTCTTGTTTCAATCTTGGACTCCTGAACACAAGAACTGGACATAAAAAACCTCCCCTTGCAACACACACACACACACACAATTAAATATAAAAAGAATACAGATGCAGGCTGGCAAGGTAGTTAAATAAGTAAGGCATCTGCTTATACGCCTAGGTTTTTGAGTCCTAAAGCCCTTTGGTGGAAAGAGACAAATGCCTTCTCTGTATAATAAATGAAATACTTAAAAACACAGATCATGGTCCCTTTTCACCCCACCCCGCTCCACCGGTCGGGACGCGCACGCGCGATCCAGCCGGGCCTCACCGCGCACCCTAGGACCCCAGGTCAGCCCACAGGGACCCGGCTCCGACTCCCACCATCCAGCCCGAGCAGCGCGGGGGCCGAGGGACGAGGAGGACCTCCCCCTGCGCCCGGGCCCCGCCCCAGCTGCCCTCGGGTTAAATAGCTCCACGCCGACGCGCCCATCGTCCCTTTTCACCCCACCCCGCTCCGCCGGTCTGGACACGCGCGCGGTCCACCCGGGCCTCACGCTGCGCCCTAGGTAAGTCCCCGTTCGGGCCCCGCCCACCAGTACCCCAGGCCAAATAATTCAGTTTAGTGAAATTGAGAGAGCTTAAGAGTTAAAATGACAATGCCAAAGTCAAAGTGCAAATCCATGAGAAGCAACACTCAAGTAAACAAATCTCCCACTGAAGAAATTAATCCCATAATGTTAGACTCCAACAAGAACAAACCCGCGGAAAAAGGCCAAGAAAGCCTGACCCAGGATAACGACTTTCAAAATATGATCATTACCATGTTCAATACTATGAAAGAGGAAATCCGGGAGGAATTACATAATCGAATCAATCGCTTTGAAGAGGAACACAACAGACATCTGGAGGAGTTGAGAAAAACAGTGCAAGAAACAAAAAGTGGCATAGAGCAGTTAAAACAAACTCAAGCAGAGTTTAAAACTGAGCTAAAAGACAAGTTATCTTCAACCCAGAACGCCACAGAGAGTCTTATCAACAGAACTAATGAAGCAGAAAACAGAATTTCAGACCTTGAAGATAAAGTGGGAGTACTAACCAGCTCAATGGAAGAGGTTGTTAAAGCCAAAAAGATACTTGAGAGAAATATCCAAGAGATATGGGACACCCTGAAGAAGCCTAACATGCGTATTCATGGAATACCGGAGCAAGAATCTCAAAATACCACCCCTGAGGAAATTTTTCAAACGATCATCAAGGAAAACTTTCCTCATCTAAAAAAAGAGAGGCCCATTCATATACAAGAGGCATTCCGCACCCCAAACAGATACGACCAAAATAGAAGCACACCGCGGCAAATAATAGTTAAAACACTCCACATTCAAGATAAAGAACTGGTGCTGAGAGCTTCAAGGGAGAAAAAACAAGTCACTTTTAAAGGCAAACCTATTAAAATAACAAATGACTTCTCAGTCGAAACAGTAAAAGCAAGAAGAGCTTGGAGAGACATACTTCAAGTATTGAATGAGCAAAAATGTCAAACCAGGCTGATTTACCCTGCAAAACTATCAGTCATGATCGAGGGAGAAAGAAAAATTTTCCAGCACAAAGATAACTTTAAGGGATACATGGCCACCAAACCAGGCCTTCAAAAACTGCTAGAAATGATACTCAAGCATGAAGAAAAAAACAGGCATATCCAGGAGAACAGAAGGCAAATATAACACCATTAAAAGCGAAGCAATATACTTATAAAAGCTACTAAACATAATAAATGTCTGGAATTAACAATAGTTTCTCCATTATAACACTAAATGTTAATGGACTTAATTCACCGATCAAGAGACACAGATTACACACTTGGATTAAAAATCACAATCCATCAATCTGTTGCCTGCAGGAAACCCATCTCACCACAAAAGATAGGCACGCTCTAAAAATAAAAGGCTGGTCAACAATTCTACAAGCAAATGGAAGCAGAAAACAGGCAGGGGTAGCCATTATGCTATCAGACAAAGTGGATTTCAAACCAAAAAAAATTATAAGAGACACGGATGGATACTACATTTTAGTCACAGGTACAATTCACCAGGAAGATTTCACAATACTGAACATATATGCACCCAATACGGGCCCCTCCACATTCATTAAGAAAACCCTACAGCGTCTAAAGCAAGAAATCAACCCCCAAACGATAATTCTTGGGGACTTCAACACCGCCCTCTCTACATGGGATAGATCAACAGGTCAAAAGCTTAACAGAGACACTTTGGAACTTAAACCCTGAAAGAAATGGACCTCACAGATCTCTATCGAACTTTTCACCCACGCACCAAAGAATACACATTTTTCTCAGCAGCACACGGAACTTTCTCCAAAATAGATCACATATTGGGCCACAAAATGAATCTACACATATACAAGAAAGTTGAAATTCTAACCTGTGCCCTATCAGACCATCACGGCCTAAAGCTGGACATCCACAACACATCAAACAAGAGAAAATACACTAACTCCTAGAAACTTAACACTATGATGCTGAATGAGAACTGGATTCGTGAAGAAATTAAAAAGGAAATTCAAGATTTCCTGAAAGTGAATGATAACGAAAATACAACTTACCAAAATCTCTGGGACACAATGAAAGCTGTTCTAAGAGGTAAGTTCATAGCTCTTAATGCCCACGTCAAAAAAATGGAAACATCAGAAATAAACAACTTAACAATGCAGCTTAAAGCTTTAGAGAAACTAGAGCAATTTGATCCCAAAAGCAGTAGAAGAGAAGAGATTAGCAAAATAAGGGGAGAAATATCTGAAATCGAGACTAAGAAAACGATAGAAAAAATCAACCAATCAAAAAGGTGGTTCTTTGAAAAAATCAACAAGATTGATACACCCCTAGCTAAACTAACCAAAAGCAAGAGAGAGAAAACCCAAATTAACAAAATTAGAAATGAACATGGAGTTATCACTACTGATACCCAAGAAATCCAGAGAATTATAACATCATATTTCAAAAACTTATACTCTGTGAAGTTTGACAACACAAAAGGGATGGATGAATTTCTAAGTAAACACAACTTACCTAAATTGAATCAGGAAGTTGTGAATTATTTAAATAGTCCTATAACATATAAGGAAATTGAGGAAGTAATCTCGAATCTTCCCACCAAAAAATGTCCTGGACCAGATGGATTCAGCACAGAGTTCTACCAGACATTTAAGGAGTTAATAACACCAATACTCCTTAAACTGTTCCATCAAATAGCAAAGGAAGGAACACTACCAAATTCCTTCTATGAAGCTAATATCGTCTTAATCCCAAAACCTAATGAAGATTCACTTAAAAAAGAAAACTATAGGCCGATCTCTCTGATGAACACAGACGCAAAGATTCTCAACAAAGTCTTAGCAAATCGGATTCAAAAACATATTAAAAAGATCATTCATGGGGACCAAGTAGGCTTCATCCCCGGCACACGAGGTTGGTTCAACATACGCAAATCAATAAATGTAATTCATCATGTAAACCAGTCCAAAGTCCAAGACCACATGATACTCTCGATAGATGCAGAAAAAGCTTTTGACAAGATCCAACAGCCTTTTATGATCAAAACGCTAGAGACAGTAGGAATGGAAGGAACCTTTATCAATATAATAAAAGCTGTATACAACAAGCCCACAGCAAGGATTATGCTCAATGGGGAACAATTGGAAGCATTCCCACTTCGATCAGGAACTAGACAAGGCTGTCCACTCTCACCACTTCTATTCAATATTGTACTTGAAGTCTTAGCTGAAGCCATAAGACAAGAAAGGGACATAAGACGGATTCAAATCGGCAAGGAAGAAATCAAGCTATCCCTATTTGCAGATGACATGATCTTATACCTGAGGGATCCCAAAAACTCCACCAGGAAGCTCCTGGAACTAATTGAGAAGTTCAGCAGGGTGGCACGATACAAAATAAATGTGCAAAAATCAGAGGCCTTCCTATATGCCCAGAATGAAAGAAGTGAAAAAGCCTTGAGAGAAACCATGCCATTTACTATAACCCCTAAAAAAATGAAATACCTTGGTATAAACCTAACTAAGGAGGTAAAAGACCTTTACAATGAAAACTTTAAAACCCTAAAGAAAGAAATTGCAGAAGACACCAGAAGGTGGAAAGACCTCCCATGTTCCTGGATTGGCAGAATCAACATTGTGAAAATGACCATCCTACCAAAGGCAATATACAGATTCAATGCTATACCAATCAAAATCCCAAAGCAATTCTTCAAAGAAGTTGACTAAACAATCTCAAAGTTCATATGGAGGCACAAAAGACCCAGGATAGCAAAAACAATCCTGAGTAACAAAAACACAGCTGGAGGTATTACCATACCAAACCTAAGTCTATACTACAAATCCATAGTTGTAAAGACAGCCTGATACTGGCTCCAAAATGGACACACAGATCAATGGATAAGGATTGAAGACCCAGATATAAGCCCACAAAGTTACAGCCATTTGGTCTTTGACAAAGGGGCCCAAAGAATCCAATGGAAAAAGAACAGCATCTTCAACAAATTGTGCTGGCAAAACTGGATCTCCACATGCAGAAGATTAAAGCTGGACCCGTACTTGTCACCATGTACAAGACTTAATTCCAAATGGATCAAGGACCTTGATATCAGGCCAGAGACTTTAAAAACCATAGTTGAAAGGATAGGGAACTCCCTCGAGCTGATTGGGCTAGGCCAACACTTCCTAAACAGACATCCAATGGCACAGTCACTGCTACCAACTCTCAACAGTTGAGATCTTGTGAAATTAAAGAGCTTCTCTTCAGATAAAGAGATTGTCACACGAGCTCAAAGGCAACCCACAGAATGGGAGAAAATCTTCACTAACCACATATCTGACAGAGCTCTACTGTCCAGAGTGCACAAAGAACTTAGAAAATTAAACTCCAAGGAAAACACTGGCCCAATTAAAAAATGGGCCCTGGAACTTAAAAGAAACTTTACTAGGGATGAAATTAAAATGTCTAACAATTATCTTAAAAAATGCTCCACTTCCTTCGCCATCAGGGAAATGCAAATCAAAACTTCCCTGAGATATCATCTCACCCCGGTCAGGATGGCAAAAATCCACAATACAAACAACGACAAATGCTGGAGAGGATGTGGAGAGAGGGGAACTCTCCTACATTGTTGGTGGGAATGCAGGCTCATACAGCCACTCTGGCGAGAAATTAAAGATTGAAATGCCATATGACCCTGCTATCCCACTTTTGGGAATAACCCCCCATGCAGCAGAGGTTCGCCTCGATAGCACAAGCTCGACCATGTTCATAGCAGCACTGTTTACAATAGCAAAGTCATGGAATCAACCTAAATGTCCAACAGTTGACAAGTGGATAAGGAAACTGTGGTACATCTATACAATGGAGTACTACTCAGCCATCAAAAATGATGAATTACTGGAATTTGCTGGGAAATGGATGTCATTAGAAAGAATTATATTAAGTGAAGTATCCCAAACCCAGAAAATTAAGCGCCGTATGTACTCCCTAATAGGTGGCTCCTAGTACCAAACTCACCCAGCCCACATTGAGACACTCAAAAGTAAACCTATGTAACACAGTAATTGCAAGGATTATGAACAAGAGAGATGGGTTAGGAGGGCCACACCAGAAACAAGGAGAGAGGAGACCATGTTACAGCAGAGAAAATAGGCCTCCATCAAGGTCTGCAAGTAAGTAATGAGAAACCTGGTTAAGTTCACAGACGTTCTTTCCTGATCTCACCAGAAGGGGAGGGCATATAGTCTAGCAGATAAAAAGTAATCATTTTGCAAATGGGTGATGGGCCCCTCCCTCAGTGAGGTTTCCTACTCTTATTACATCTACCCTTGAATGTGCTATTACAACAAGACTCCAGTTTAACAGCTTTTTGTCTCTGGCCAGGGGGTGACATACAGTGCCCAGCAGAATGGAGTGAAGGGAATTGCAGGAGCAGCAAAACTGCAAAAGAAAATCAACAAACCACAATCCAGAACTTCAGAGATTCTATATCAATCACATAGAACTAGGACAGCCTAATCTCTCCCCATCCTGGAGCTCAGGGACATTTGCGGAAGAGGGGGCGGTAAGATTGTAAGAGCAAAAGGATGGGAGGAGCAACGATTCTCAACAATAGTTGGGGCCAAAGCAATCATAATGGGACTTTGCATGCCCTGCGCAATGTCCAGCGCACTGTTGCCCTCATAAAGTCTAGCATCTGTTAAGGGCACCGAGACCCCTGGAGGCAAGGGATTGACAGCCATAGTAGTGATCTTATGCTTAAGGGGAACAAGAGAAAGGGCTTATGGAAATGCCACTGGGTCCTTATATGTCATCGGAGAGGAGGACCCAGTGGAGAGTTAGGCGTACACAATAAAGGACTCTCTGGGAATTGGGGGGGAGGCAGTGGGGGAAGGGGAGGGGGAGGAGGGGGGAGGGAGGGAACTGGTAAAAAATTTTAAAATGTATAATTAAATTTTTAATAAAAAAAACACAGATCATATATGATCTCACTTATATGAGAAGCTTAGAGCAGTCTAACTCAGAGATGGAAAGTAGAATGTTGATTCCCAGCCAAAAGCAGGTGGGAGAATGAGGAGTGAGGAGTTATTGTTTATTTGTTACAGATATTTGCTGTTGAAAGATGAAAAAGATCTGGCGGTATATGTTGGTGCTGGCTGTACAGCAATAGAATACACTCTGGCAATATCCAAGAACACAACAACAGCAGAGAAAGGCAGCAACAGACCACTAGTAGATTCAATACAGCAAGTCAACACAGGGCAAGAAAGCATTACCCACTATGATTTGGATCTTCAGTGTCAGAAGAAGGCTTGTTTGAGGGTTTGCTCTAATGATCAGTTCTTCATGGCTATTTCCCAAACTCAATGTACAACTCTCAAGTTTACATTTGAATCTATCACACTCTACCCTTTGTCATTTTGACACAGAAATGCATAACTTCTAAGTTATAACCTTTTAACCCTTATTCCCATAGATATTACATTCATAAAATACGTTCAATTCAATTTTAAAACTTGTCAAATTCCACCATTGAACCAATTCTCATGGTCCAATCTTAAAATGTTCAGTTCCAACATTATGTAAGTTCAAAACCTCTTAGGTGTAAAAACCTATCAAATCTAAACAAGTGAAATGCTTCAGCATAAAATAAACATTAAAATGGAAGTATTATGTCACAATAAGGAACTATCAACTCAAAATTAAAAAATCAAAATCTGGAAAAAGTATCACATGCTGTAATTCAATGTTCATTGTATACTCCAGAAAGGTCAAAGATTCTAGGCAATTCCATTTGTGCTTTGCAGAATAGAACAGAAGTGTTCAAGGCAATTAGCTAGTATTTGGAACTATATTCCTCCACTACCCATTCTGTACTTTCTCTACCCTCAGCAATTACTTCAGCTGGTCTTGGCTCTGCCTGGAAGAGTCCCCCATTCTTTCATTCTTCAAGAATTTGGGTCATCCACCATCCTGCCTGCATTGCGTTGTTGCAATGTTCCACTGACTTTAGTCACAGGACATGGTAACACCAAGATGCACCTTAGTGGATTTGCACTCCACGTGTATTTTTCCATGCCTCCATTGTGGAGAAACAGTCCAATTTCCCCTTGGTAGTGGATCAATCGCACCTTCTAACTCTGTTGCTTCAAAGGCATCAGGAGCTCAAAATAGCTAGGAGGAAACTTTAACTTCCAGTTCAATGGAATGCTTATTGTACCTCCTGGAAGAAGCATACCCTGCTCTGGAACTGCAAGACCATCTCGTGCATGCCCGTCATATAAAAAAATTAATACTTCCTCCTAAACTTTCCTATATAGTATTGTCAAATTCTGAATATTTTTATGAATTGGTTAGACTCATACTCATTCATTTTCAAATATCTGGTGATTTTTCTGGTTCTTTTTTTTTTTTTTTTTTTGAGACAAAGCCTCACTCTTGGGCTTGCTTGGAGCTTTCTGTGACCCAGGCTGACCTTGAACTCAAACATTTTCCTGCCTCAGCCTCTCAAGTGCCAGAATTACAAATGTGAGTCACCCTTCCTGACTCACTTTCATCTTTTATTGCTTTCTCTTAACTTACGCAAGCTAGAGTTAAGGAATACAAACGTACAAAATTAATTTTTTTAAAGTTTTTAAGAATTGCTTTAAGGTAAGGCATCTACCAGCAGAACTACTGGCCTTAGTTCAATCCCCAGAAACTCATATGTTGGAAGAAGAGACCTGAGTCCAAAAGTTGTCCTCTGACCACCACCTCTAATAATAATAATAAATAAAAATTAGCTAAATATTTTAGAAGAGTTGTTTTATAGTGCACTGCCTGTGGTAAGTTTGTAAATATTTCACTGTAGTTAAAAAGAGTTATATTCTTACAATACTCTATAGTTACCACACCAAGCTTTTTTTAGAGACAGTGTAGCCCACAAGGTTGGCTTCAAGCTTGCTATGTAGCTTAAGGGCTGGACCTGAACTCCTGATCTTACTACCTCACTTCTCAAGTTCTAGGATTACAGATGTGCCACCATGCCAAGCTTATCATACCTTGACTTTTTAGAAGACAGTTTAATTTTGTACAGTAAATGTCTGCTCTCAGGGGAAATGCCAGAAATTTTAATATTTATATTTATCAAAGTCTAGTATTAATACCTTTTGTCATCTTGAATGACAAAAGGTTCTGAGAGTTTCCCTGAAAATGGGCTGGACCTTCTCTTTGATTCTCTACCACCTAGGGATGAAGCTCGCCCTGCTCAGTGGCATTTGCAAACCTTGAAGCTTACCTGCCTACCCCACTTCTTGCCTGCTCGTTATCTTCCTTCCTCAGATATGCAATGAATTGTGTGTGTGTGCGTTCACGCGTGCGACTATGTGTCAAAGGACATTGTATGAACCTGTGGAAACCCAAGGGTGACCTCGGGAATCATCTTAGATTATTTTATCTCCTCTTGCTTTTCTCTGGGGTTTCCCAGACTCCCATTTCCAGGGCTAGAAGTGTAGGCTGCTGCCATTTCTGCCCCATGGTCTAAACTTAGGTCTTTCTGCCTGTGAGGCAGAGGCTTAACTCCTGACTCATGCCTCTAGCTCATGCCATGAGTTTTCATAGCTGCATGTTTATGCACATGTAATTCAATTCAAACTGGAAAATTCTTTACTATATTGTCTCCCTGAATCAGTAAACAATGACATGATTGCTCTAATAGATCATTTCACTATTCTATGTGGCCAGTCAGTTGCTATGGTGCAAATGACTACATTGTAAAAGCAATAACTTCTGAGATGAAACCATTCTTTTTTTTTTTTAAGTGTGTCCTGATTTTCCAGGTCATATATGGTAGTACTCTAACACATAGTGTAATGGTTGTATTTTGGTGTCAACTTGACAGTTGCAGACTATTTGGGGCAATAGCTGTGGAGGGTTAATGGTTGGAACTGCACCTGAACAAGTCTGCAGGTACTTGATTGATTGATTGCTGTGGAAAACCCACCCCACAGTGGGTGGTACTTTCCAATGGTGGACCAGATAATAGGAAGTGCAAGGAGGAGGGACTTGCTCTTCCCTTATCTTGTGTTGTCTTGTTGTGGAGTCCACTCTTCGAGCATCGTGTGCTTTTAGAGCATCATGGCCTTCTTTATGGCTGCCTGACCTTGGTTGACTCCGAGCCTCATCTTTTCCACGTTGTTGTTGTTCTGGCTGCCTTTGGGGCCTGGCCTCTAGGCCTCACTGCTGTTCACTGATCATCACTGACGTCGGAGCCCGGTTGTTCTTCACCGACGTTGGAACTCAGCGTCTTTGACCCTCCAGAGAAGTAAAGGCTTGAGACCTTCTTAGGATCTTTGGCTTTGTGGAACATTCTGGTCAAAAATGAAGCAGCAATGGATGGCTATTCTGAAGGATACTATTTTTTATTGTAAGTTAGTTAATATATATATATATATATCTACATATATATAAAACATTCTATAGATTTTGTTTCTTCAGAAAACCCTGACTAATACATATAGTGTTCTGTAAGTCCATGGGTAGTGTGGGAACAAGTACAATAGGCAGAGGAAATCCAAATTCGGAGCAAGTCACTTTGTGAAATGTAATACTGCCCTATTATGAAGAAGTCCAGAGAAGTGTAATCATCTTATGGCCCTGTGCAGTGCTGAGAACTCAGGATACTTCTATTGCAGTTGGACGCTCTACAGAGAACTGCTACTACAGTAGCAGTTCAGCCATTGCAAACTGATGTCCACACTCATGATATTTTGCACAGCTTCTGCCTTGCCACCTCTACCATTTTATTTATGCATCATTAAGTGTGTACTTAAGTACTTGGGTAGGAAAAGAACTACCATCTACAGCTGATGCCATCCTGCTGATTTCATTACTGTAGGACTGTTAACAAACACTGGCCTGGAGACAGTCTTTGCATTCTTTCTCCTCCAAGCGACCTGACCTCAAACCTCTTCCTTAGAGTCCCTTAGCAGCACTCTCAGTCATGGTCATCTACTACTAATCATTCAATCAGGCCACTGGCCTTTACCCATGACTTGATGGTTGGTTTAACCATTTTTCTTTTTTTTTAAAAAAAAATCATAGTTTTTTAAAGATTTTATTGATGAATTTTTAATATTTATTTATTTAATGTGTGTGTGTGTGTGTGTGTGTGTGTGTGTGTGTGTGTGTGTACGTGTATCAGAGGGTACTGTATGCCCTTGTGGAGGATCAAGGGTGACTTCAGGAATTCTCCTGAATTATTTCTACTTTCTTTTGGCTTTGCTGGGGAATTTCCCAGGCTCCTGCCGATCAGAGCTGGAAGTGCAGTTCACTGCTGTTTTTCGCCTGGTGATTTTACTTGAGACTTGGGATCCAAACTCAGGACCTTCTGAAGCTTGAGAGAGAGTCTTAACCCCTGAGTCAGCTCTCCAGCCCCCATATATATTTTTTTAATGTGTGTGTATCAGAAGGCACTATATGTTCCTATGGAGAACCAAGGGTGACTTCGGGAATCATCCTGGATTAATTTTACATCCTCCTTGCTTCGCTCTGGGATTTCCCAGGCTCTGCCCACCAGTGCTGGAAGTGCAGACCACCCTGTTTCCTCCTAGCCTTTTTAAGTGGGACCTGGGATCTGAACTCAGGACCTTTTGCTTGCAAGACAGAGTCTTAACCTCTGAGCCATCTTTCCAGCCCCTGGTTTGACCATTTTTGAGAGAGAGTCTTGCTATACAGCTTAGGCTGCCCCAGTACTTGCAATGCATAGGCTGACCTCAAATTCTGGCTATCCTCTTGCTTTAGCCTCCTGAGTGCTGGAGTTACAAGCAATTATTCTCATACTCAATTGGATATAGGGGTGTGTGTGTGTGTGTGTGTTTGTGTGTGTGTGTGCGCGTGCGCACGTTAGCACAGGTGTCTTACTCCACTTTAGTTTTTGAGATAGGGTCTTTCATTGAACATGAAGCTCACCAACTTGCCAAGAGAAGCTGGCCAACAAGCCTCAAGGAGCCTCTGGTTTCCATCTCCCTAGCACTAGGATTATAGATATGCACTACCTTATCCTTTTTTTTTTTTTTTATGAGTGCTATCAATTTAAACTCAGGCCCTCATCCTTGCATAGGAAGTATTTGACCAACTGAGCCTCCTCCCCAAATCTGGATGTAGGTTATTAATTGGGTCTCTTTTCCTGAAGTGGACAAAGGAATATACCGCCCCGTGTTTTACCTTTTAGGAGGCTCTCTTTGCTTCACTTCTGATCAGGGAATCTTCAGAAAAAGGACAACTTCCAAAATGAGGTTACAATATCATAGGCACTGATTGTATGTCGTGGTCACAATACTAATTCCTGCTCAATCAACAGGATTTAGGGCCTGATTTATAAGGGCACGTAGATTCCATAGAGGCCAAATATTCCCTTGTGCAGACCCAATGAAGACACAGGCCGTGTGTCTTGCACACACTTGTCTGTCTGGATGTGCTCAGTAGCACTGTAATGGATGTCTGCTCCTTTCCAGGTGGGATCGTGGGCAAGAGCAGTAATGGCTGGTTGGATGCATGTAGTCACGAGGCATCTTGGTGTTCAGTCTGCAGCCCAGTACCAAGCTGAGAACCACTGCTCACCAGCAAGAAACCTGCCTGCTTTAAACGGTGACGATTGATGTTCGCTGTTAACGTCACTGACTTTAGAATCACCAAGCAGATCACTGGGCATGTGAGGGTATTTCCAGAGAGGTTTAACTGAACAGAAATGACATGCCCTGAACATAGGAAGTACTAGCCCATGGTGAGAGTCCACACTGAATAAAAGGGGAAGCAAAGACCCAGCTGTACAACATCCAGCTCTGTCTGCTTCTTGACTGTGGGCTCAATATGACCAGGCATCTAATGTTCCTGCCACAACTCCTTTTTTGCTCAAATTGTGAAACAAAACAAATCCTTTCTTGTAATTGTTTGTGTCAATGCAAATAGTAGCTAATATACAAGCCTAGAGCATTTTCTATGTGCTTACATGTTACTGGAGTCCCAAATTACATGCAGATGAGGTCTCCACACACTAATCAAGAGAGGGTAAGGAGAGCAGTCACTAGGAACATGATATAGTCTTTCTAAAGGACTGAGTTAGAGGCCTCCTTGCCATTCTGGATTGCTTGAGTGCATACGGCTCTTCGTGATCTGGCACTCTCTAACCACAAGGAAGTGTTTGAAAACTGTCTTCTAAATGGGCTTCAGAAGGATCGTTGTAGAAAACCAAATAGTGGAAAGTGGTGTTTAGATGCCATCTGCTAGAAAAGGAAATCTCATGATTGGGGCTGGAGAGATGGCTCAGAGGTTAAGACTTTGCCTTGCAAGAAGAAGGACTTGAGTTGTTCCCATGCACATGGGAATGGCAGGGACCTGCACTTCTGGCCCTGGTGGGCAGAGCCTGGAAAATACTAGACTAGAGTGAAGCAAATAGGAGCCATCCAGGATGATTCCCAAAGTCACCATTGGCCCTCCATAAGGACACACAGTGCCCTCTGTCAGACAGACAGACAGACAGACAGACAGGCACACACGCACGCACACACACACACATTCACACATGCAATAAAATTCTTAAAAAATTTTTAATTCAGCATGGAAGGCTGAAAGGAGTTAAAGTTGTAAGCTTTTCATGAAAAACGAAGTAAAGAAACCTACTGATATTTAACCCGCTAGTGCTTTCTGTAACCCCTCAAGGGATAAGGCTATTGCCTGAGACTTTAGACGTGTGTTTATTGGAATGTCTCATTCATTGATTGTCTCTCACTGGCCCTTGCTAGCTATCAGGAATATTGATGCTCTGACTCTCAGGCTGACCATCCAAACACCAGAAAATAGGAGAGTTCTCCTATTTCCCTCCATATCTTTCCTTCCAACTAATCATAATCATAATAATTTCCTTGTTTTTCTGTGTAGCTTCTGCTCTATCTTATATTCATAATCAAAGTAAGATATTGTTTATTTCATTTTTAAGAAGGGCACAATAGGGAACCTTGAAGAAGGGGCAGTAAGATTGTAAGAGCCTAAAGATAGGAAGGTCCACCAGCAGACCAGACACTCCATACAAGGCAGAGCTGCTGTATTCAGGAATTCACTGAAATGAAATTTGTCCTTACCAGACTTCCATAAAGACTGACCTACCAACATGCTCCCGTAGACTATGAGGATCTCAGGAGAGATAATTACATGCAGTGGAACCCATGGGGACTGGGGCTGGGTGAGTGAAGGGGAATATCCCTATTAGTAGGGTGGCCTGAAGAGGGGTCACTTGGTATACCATAGAGGTGTGAACCCCCACAAGAGCAGACAAGCCAGAGGGAACCCTGGGACCTATAGAAGCAGCCAGGCAGGAGGGTAGGAGGGAGTGGGATGGATTGATGAAGGCGAGAGGCTGATGGAAAGTAGGGGGAAAAGGAGAGAGGCAGGAATAAGGACTCAATATGCTTGTAAAACTAGAAAGAAATTTTAAAAAAATTAAATAAAAAAAAGCACAGCAAGGACCCCACTGTGTTGCATGAGGAACATAAGCCAGGTCATGAATGAGGCCAGTTGTCATAGAACTCACCATATGGGAGAATCAGCTAGGTTTGGAGTATTGGCCACAGAAGTTGGCCACATCACAGAAATATGTAAGAGAGTGACCACTCTGCATTTTATGCTTCCATGCTTATATATACTCCTAGGTCAAAGCAGACCCCCTCCAAAGGGTGAGTCAAGCTTCAGGACATAAAGAGAAGAACAGAAATTCATTCACATGTAACTAATCCAAGCCACTATTAGAGAAGAACCAGGATCTTGCTCACTGTCTTAGAAGAGCAACAAATACCTTATAAATTATAATTTGAACTATTATAGTTTTCAATTTTTTTATATACAAGTGTAATTCTTGACAATTTTTTAAATTGCACTATATATCTTTCAATTAATAGATATGATGATACTTTACTACATTTTTTACTTTAAGGATATATGCTAGAATATGAATCAAAGTTATTTAAGCTTAATTGTATAAATGGAAATATAAAATAATAATTTAAAATAATTTGAATCATGCTAAACTTTTGAGAGCACTGCATAGGTTGTCTTTACATATGCTGCGTGATTCATAGTCTTTTTGTGATCCTCCTAGAATTTTCTTTGACCTCATCTTTCCTGTTTCTTTTTATTTTATTTCTTCTTGTTTATTTATTGTCAATACTGCTGCCATTTCCACCTGGCATTTTTATGTGGGACTAGGATTCAAACTCAGGACCTTCTGCTTGCAAATCAGTCTTAACTTCCAAGCCTTCTCTCCAACAAATATTTTAAAGCACCTTCTTATTTTCATGTTAGTAAAATTTCATAAGGGAACAAAATTGGATGAATGTATTTAGTTTGTTGTATCAGCTCCTTCTCTTGATATAACTATTTACCATTTTACCAAGACCTTAGATGATGGTCAAATATCAGCCATGTAGGGAAAAGACTACTGATAGGAAGTGACTTCCTTATACAGCATGATACATTTTTTAGAGGAGGACTCATGAATTCAATATGATAGCCTTTCTTTTCTCCCTTTTCTGTCCCCCGCCTTTACTTTCTTTCTCAAAAAGTTTAAAGTTTTTCAATAAATGCTGTACTTAAAATTGGAAGCTTTTTAAAGTATGTCATATGGCATTCCTTTCAGTGATTTTTACTCTCAGTAGCTTCCATGAAAAATGCTATTGCCCTTTTGCACCCCATCCCGCTCCGCCGGTCGGGACGTGCGCGCGCGGTCCAGCCGGGCCTCAACCCAGCGCCCTAGCTGGTAAGTCCCCGCCCGGCACACCGCCCACCAGGACCCCAGGTCGGCCCACAGGGACCCGGCTCCGACTCCCACCATCCAGCCGGAGCCGCGCGCGCGGGGCCGAGGGACGAGGAGGACCTCCCCCTGCGCCCGGGCCCCGCCCCAGCTGCCCTCAGTTAAATAGCTCCACGCCGTTGCCCCCATCCCCCCTTTGCACCCCACCCCGCTCCACCGGTCCCGCGCCCTAGGTAAGTCCCCGTTCAGGCCCCGCCCACCAGTATCCCAGGCCAAATAATTCAGTTTAGTGAAATTGAGAGATCTTAAGAGTTAAAATGACAATGCCAAAGTCAAAGTGCAAATCCATGAGAAGCAACACTCAAGTAAACAAATTTCCCACTGAAGAAATTAATCCCATAATGTTAGACTCCAACAAGAACAAACCCACGGAAAAAGGCCAAGAAAGCCCCACCCAAGATAAAGACTTTCAAAATATGATCATTACCATGTTCAATACTATGAAAGAGGAAATCCGGGAGGAATTACATAATCGAATCAATCGCTTTGAAGAGGAACACAACAGACATCTGGAGGAGTTGAGAAAAACAGTGCAAGAAACAAAAAGTGGCATAGAGCAGTTAAAACAAACTCAAGCAGAATTTAAAACTGAGCTAAAAGACAAGTTATCTTCAACCCAGAACGCCACAGAGAGTCTTATCAACAGAACTAACGAAGCAGAAAACAGAATTTCAGACCTTGAAGATAAAGTGGGAGTACTAACCAGCTCAATGGAAGAGGTTGTTAAAGCCAAAAAGATACTTGAGAGAAATATCCAAGAGATATGGGACACCCTGAAGAAGCCTAACATGCGTATTCATGGAATACCGGAGCAAGAATCTCAAAATACCACCCCTGAGGAAATTTTTCAAACGATCATCAAGGAAAACTTTCCTCATCTAAAAAAAGAGAGGCCCATTCATATACAAGAGGCATTCCGCACCCCAAACAGATACGACCAAAATAGAAGCACCCCATGGCAAATAATAGTTAAAACACTCCACATTCAAGATAAAGAACTGGTGCTGAGAGCTTCAAGGGAGAAAAAACAAGTCACTTTTAAAGGTAAACCTATTAAAATAAGAAATGACTTCTCAGTCCAAACAGTAAAAGCAAGAAGAGCTTGGAGAGACATACTTCAAGTATTGAATGAGCAAAAATGTCAACCCAGGCTGATTTACCCTGCAAAACTATCAGACATGATCGAGGGAGAAAGAAAAATTTTCCAGCACAAAGACAACTTTAAGGGATACATGTCCACCAAACCAGGCCTTCAAAAAATGCTAGAAATGATACTCAAGCGTGAAGAAAAAAACAGGCATATCCAGGAGAACAGAAGGCAAGTATAACATCATTAAAACGAAGCAATATACTTATAAAAGCTACTAAACATAACAAATGTCTGGAATTAACAATAGTTTCTCCATTATAACACTAAATGTTAATGGAATTAATTCACCGATCAAGAGACACAGATTACAAACTTGGATTAAAAATCACAATCCATCAATCTGCTGCCTGCGGGAAACCCATCTCACCACAAGATAGGCACGCTCTAAAAATAAAAGGCTGGTCAACAATTCTACAAGCAAATGGAAGCAGAAAACAGGCAGGGGTAGCCATTATGCTATCAGACAAAGTGGATTTCAAACCAAAGAAAATTATAAGAGACACGGATGGATACTACATTTTAGTCACAGGTACAATTCACCAGGAAGACTTCACAATACTGAACATATATGCACCCAATACGGGCCCCTCCACATTCATTAAGAAAACCCTACAGCGTCTAAAGCAAGAAATCAATCCCCAAACGATAATTCTTGGGACTTCAACACTGCCCTCTCAACATGGGATAGATCAACAGGTCAAAAGCTTAACAGAGACACTTTGGAACTTAATCAAACCCTGAAAGAAATGGACCTTACAGATCTCTATCGAACTTTTCACCCACGCACCAAAGAATACACATTTTTCTCAGCAGCACACGGAACTTTCTCCAAAATAGATCACATATTGGGCCACAAAATGAATCTACACATATACAAGAAAGTTGAAATTCTAACCTGTGCCCTATCAGACCATCACGGCCTAAAGCTGGACATCCACAACACATCAAACAAGAGAAAATACACTAACTCCTGGAAACTTAACACTATGATGCTGAATGAGAACTGGATTCATGAAGAAATTAAAAAGGAAATTCAAGATTTCCTGAAAGTGAATGATAACGAAAATACAACTTACCAAAATCTCTGGGACACAATGAAAGCTGTTCTAAGAGGTAAGTTCATAGCTCTTAATGCCTACATCAAAAAAATGGAAACATCAGAAATAAACAACTTAACAATGCAGCTTAAAGCTTTAGAGAAACTAGAGCAATCTGATCTCAAAAGTAGTAGAAGAGAGGAGATTAGCAAAATAAGGGGAGAAATATCTGAAATCGAGATTAAGAAAACGATAGAAAAAATCAACCAATCAAAAAGCTGGTTCTTTGAAAAAATCAATAAGATTGATACACCCCTAGCTAAACTAACCAAAAGCAAGAGAGAGAAAACCCAAATTAACAAAATTAGAAATGAACATGGAGTTATCACTACTGATACCCAAGAAATCCAGAGAATTATAACATCATATTTCAAAAACTTATACTCTGTGAAGTTTGACAACACAAAAGAGATGATGAATTTCTAAGTAAACACAACTTACCTAAATTGAATCAGGAAGTTGTGAATTATTTAAATAGTCCTATAACATATAAGGAAATTGAGGAAGTAATCTCGAATCTTCCCACCAAAAAATGTCCTGGACCAGATGGATTCAGCACAGAGTTCTACCAGACATTTAAGGAGTTAATAACACCAATACTCCTTAAACTGTTCCATCAAATAGCAAAGGAAGGAACACTACCAAATTCCTTCTATGAAGCTAATATCGTCTTAATCCCAAAACCTAATGAAGATTCACTTAAAAAAGAAAACTATAGGCCGATCTCCCTGATGAACACAGACGCAAAGATTCTCAACAAAGTCTTAGCAAATCGGATTCAAAAACATATTAAAAAGATCATTCATGGGGACCAAGTAGGCTTCATCCCCGGCACACAAGGTTGGTTCAACATACGCAAATCAATAAATGTAATTCATCATGTAAACCAGTCCAAAGTCCAAGACCACATGATACTCTCGATAGATGCAGAAAAAAGCTTTTGACAAGATCCAACAGCCTTTTATGATCAAAACGCTAGAGACAGTAGGAATGGAAGGAACCTTTATCAATATAATAAAAGCTATATACAACAAGCCCACAGCAAGGATTATGCTCAATGGGGAACAATTGGAAGCATTCCCACTTCGATCAGGAACTAGACAAGGCTGTCCATTCTCACCACTTCTATTCAATATTGTACTTGAAGTCTTAGCTGAAGCCATAAGACAAGAAAGGGACATAAGAGGGATTCAAATCGGCAAGGAAGAAGTCAAGCTCTCCCTATTTGCAGATGACATGATCCTATACCTGAGTGATCCCAAAAACTCCACCAGGAAGCTCCTGGAACTAATTGAGAAGTTCAGCAGGGTGGCAGGTTAAAAATAAATGTGCAAAAATCAGAGGCCTTCCTATATGCCCAGAATGAAAGAAGTGAAAAAGCCTTGAGAGAAACCATCCCATTTACTATAGCCCCTAAAAAAATGAAATACCTTGGTATAAACCTAACTAAGGAGGTAAAAGACCTTTACAATGAAAACTTTAAAACCCTAAAGAAAGAAATAGCAGAAGACACCAGAAGGTGGAAAGACCTCCCTTGTTCCTGGATTGGCAGAATCAACATTGTGAAAATGACCATCCTACCAAAGGCAATATACAGATTCAATGCTATACCAATCAAAATCCCAAAGCAATTCTTCAAAGAAGTTGACCAAACAATCTCAAAGTTCATATGGAGGCACAAAAGACCCAGGATAGCAAAAACAATCCTGAGTAACAAAAACACAGCTGGAGGTATAACCATACCAAACCTTAGTCTCTACTACAAATCCATAGTTGTAAAGACAGCCTGGTACTGGCTCCAAAATGGACACACAGATCAATGGATAAGGATTGAAGACCCAGATATAAGCCCACAAAGTTACAGCCATTTGGTCTTTGACAAAGGGGCCCAAAGAATCCAATGGAAAAAGAACAGCATCTTCAACAAATTGTGCTGGCAAAACTGGATCTCCACATGCAGAAGATTAAAGCTGGACCCGTACTTGTCACCATGTACAAGACTTAATTCCAAATGGATCAAGGACCTTGATATCAGGCCAGAGACTATAAAATCCATAGTTGAAAGGATAGGGAACTCCCTCGAGCTGATTGGGCTAGGTAAACAGTTCCTAAACAGACATCCAATGGCACAGTCACTGCTACCAACTCTCAACAGTTGGGATCTTGTGAAATTAAAGAGCTTCTCTTCAGATAAAGAGATTGTAACGCGAGCTCAAAGGCAACCCACAGAATGGGAGAAAATCTTCACTAACCACGTATCTGATAGAGCTCTATTGTCCAGAGTGCACAAAGAACTTAGAAAACTACACACCAAGGAAACCAGTGGCCCAATTAAAAAATGGGCCCTGGAACTTCAAAGAAACTTTACCAGGGATGAAATTAAAATGTCTAACAAATATCTTAAAAAATGTTCCACTTCTTTAGCCATCAGAGAAATGCAAATCAAAACTTCCCTGAGATATCATCTCACCCCGGTCAGGATGGCAAAAATCCACAATACTAACAACGACAAATGCTGGAGAGGATGTGGAGAGAGGGGAACTCTCCTACATTGCTGGTGGGAATGCAGGCTCATACAGCCACTCTGGCAAGCCGTCTGGAGATTCTTAAAGAAATTAAAGATTGAAATGCCATATGACCCTGCTATTCCACTTTTGGGAATAACCCCCCATACAGCAGAGGTTCACCTCGATAGCACAAGCACGACCATGTTCATAGCAGCACTGTTTACAATAGCAAAGTCATGGAATCAGCCCAAATGTCCAACAGTTGACGAGTGGATAAGGAAACTGTGGTACATCTATACAATGGAGTACTACTCAGCCATCAAAAATGATGAATTACTGGAATTTGCCGGGAAATGGATGTCATTAGAAAGAATTATATTAAGTGAAGTATCCCAGACACAGAAAATTAAGCGCCGTATGTACTCCCTAATAGGTGGCTCCTAGTACCAAACCCACCCAGCCCACCTAGAGACAGTAATTGCAAGGATTATGAACAGGAGGGATGGGGTAGGATGGCCACACCAGAAACAAGGAGAGAAGGGACCATGTTACAGCAGGGAAAATAGGCCTCCACCAAGGACCCAAATAAGTAATGAGACATCTGATTAAGTTCACAGACTTTTGTTCCTGATCATTTACTACTGAGGGGGTGTGATCTCACCAGAAGAGGGCATATAGTCTGGCAGATAAAAAGTAACCATTTTGCAAATGGGTGATAGACCCCTCCCTCATTGTGGTTTCCCACTTTTATTACATCTACCTTTGAATGTGCTTTTATCACAAGACTCTAACAGCTTTTTGTCTCTGGCCAGGGGGTAACATACAATGCCCACCAGGATGGAGTGAAGGGCATTGCAGGAGCAGCAAAACTGCAAAAGAAAATCAACAAACCACAATCCAGAACTTCAGAGACTCTATATCAACCACCTAGAACTAGGCCAGCTTAGTCTCTCCCCATCTTGAAGCTCAGGGAAATTTGCAGAAGAGGGGGCAGTAAGAGTGTAAGAGCATAAGGATGGGAGGAGCAATGATATGTAAGATACTCTATACTAGTTAGGGCTGAAGCAATCATAATTGGACTTTGCATGCCCTGCGCATTGTCCAACACACTGTTGACCTCACAAAGTCTAGCATCTGCTAAAAGCACCAAGATCCTTGGAGGCAAAGGATTGGCAGCCACAGCAGTGTTCCTATACCTAAGGGGAACACAGGAAAGGGTTCAGGGAAAGGCCACTGGGTCCTTGTACGTCATCGGAGAGGAGGGCCCAGAGGAAAATCAGACATGCACAAGAAAGGACTCTCTGGGAATTAGGGTGGGAGGCACTGAGGGATGGGGAGGGAGAGGGGTGCGGAGGGGGAGCAGGGGGTACGGGGGGAGGAGGAGGAAGGGAGGGAACTGGTGTACCTAATAAGTTTGTATGAGCTGAAATAAAAAAAAAGAAAAGAAAAATGCTATTTTCTAGCAAAGTAAGTAGTTTTTCTATTTTTTATATAAATTTTATTTTTAATATTTTTATTCTTCAGCAATCTCATACATGCATACAATGAATTTTGATCATGGCTACCCCCTTCTCCATCCCACTTCTCTTGGACATTTCCCTAGCATGTCTATCTCCTAACTTTACATTCCCCCCTTTTTTAAGAAAAAAAAATGACTTTTAACATAAAGTAATATATGAACAATAAGAAAAAATACATTTAGAGATCACAGATCGTTTTATGATTGAGTTGCCAGCTCCATATGGTTAAGAACTCAAAATAAAGCTAAAGAATGGCAGTTTCGTCAGTCTCCTATGAAACTAAGTTCATGATGTAAGCTATCCATATTTCAAGCACATGGAGCCCAGGTTTATAGGACGCCTTGCCATCCACATTGTGAGCACACAAAGCCTTGGCCTAAGAAGACCAATTCATGGTGTGAGTTTATGGAGCCCTGACCAAGAAGGCCATTTACATTGAAAACACATAGACCCTAAGCTCAGGGAAGCTGCCACATTGTAAGCACATGGAGCCCTGTCTCAAGGATGCCATTCATGCTGTAAGCACATGGATCCCAGCCCATAGGAGGCCCTCCATGTTGTAGTACATGGAGTCCACGGGAGGTCATCCAATGTCATGAGCTCACAGAACCTGGCCCATGGGAGGCTTTCTACATTGTGAGCTCATGGAGCCAAGGTAAAAGAGACTGTCCACTGTAAGTGCACAGAGTCCAGTTCTTAGGAAGCTACCCACATTGTAAGCACACAAATAAGGAATTCGAGATGTTGGCAGGCACTGTGTTATGGCAAACTACTAGTCATTCAAATGTTCACAAGTCTGAACACTGAATGCAAAGATAGTTTCTTCTCTGCCACCTTCTGAGGCACACACATTTCGACACAGCAGTTACATTTCTTTAGTGAAAGGAAGTTACTACTTGAAAGAGGGAAGATAAAAACAGAATGGGAGCTGGAGAGATGACTCAGGGTTAAGTCTTTGCCTCACAAGCAGAAGATCCTGAGTTCAATCCCATGTAAAAATGCTAAGCAGAAATGACTGTGGCCTATACTTCAGGTCCTGGAAGGTGGAGTCTGGGAAACTTCAGAGCAAAGCAAAGAGAAGTAGCACAATTTAGGATGATTCCCGAAGCCACCATTGGTCCTCTACAGGCATACTAAGACAGCCCTTTGATACACACAGAGACACACACGTAAATGCATATGCAACTGAGCAAGCAAGCAAACAAACAAACAAAAAACAGGATGCCTAAATGCAAGACCAATGATAACAGGTCAGTTACTGATCCATGACATAGCTCAAAGTCATTAACATGGTCATATACAAAACCACAGAAAAATGACACCTTTGGCCACAACTGCTCTAACATATATGCTTACCCACAACTCTAGAAAATGTTGTTAAGGCAGAATCAGCCATGTGCTTTTCAATTTCATTTTGTTTAAATTTTGTTTAGAGGCAATATTTTAATTAAAGAATTCAATAACAAACTCTTTGTTCATTCTCTTGCTTCCTTGATTTGAAATTAAAATGTACTTTTCAAATCCAGTGGGCTGATGTCTGTAATAGAGAAAATTCACTTAAAAAAATTGAGTTTAAAGAAGCTACTTATAGGAAAGTTATCACAATAAAATACACTTGTATAGAATTCAAACAACATAACTAAGCAGCATGTTTAGGGAAGTCTATATATACAATAAAAGCTGTGAATAAAAGCAAAGGACTGATCCTTAAGAAAGTCAGAAGGAAAAGATGACTGTGACTGAACAGGAAGAGGGGTGCTAGTTTCTTTCTTCATCTAGTTGATGGAACACAAGCCATTATATTATTGTCCCTGAGCACAGACATATCTTTAAATAGACTCTTCTATGCATGTGTAACAGTTCATAGTTAAGAATAATTTTAAAAGAGCAAATCTGAAGTCCTATAGTACAGTTAAAAAAAAAGTTGAACTAGAATAATCTTATCAAAATGATGTATATTTGAAAAGACCTAGAAGGATTTTATCAATGCTACATAAATCAGGGTTAAGCATGTATTCACTGGTAGAATGCTTGTCAAGCATGCCCAGTATCCCGAGTTTCATCCCAAGCATAGGGTTGAAGCAGTGTTAGAGAGCTGGGCATGGTGTCACATGTCTGCAATACCAAGAGGCTATGGCAGTGGGTTGCAAGTCTAAGACTAATCTATGGAGCTGGAGAAAAGAATCCATGGGAAAAGTACAGGCTACATAAACATAAAGACCTGAATTTGGATCCTAGCATCCATATAAAAACCAGGCATGGTGGCACATGCCCATTAACCCTGCACTAGAAAGCAGAGATAGGAGGATCCCTGGGGCTTATTATTGGTCAAGCCAGCTAGTCCAGCCAACTGGTGAGACAAGTTTAGTGAACGTCCTATCTCAAAAAAAAAAAAAAAAAAAAAGATGGAGAATGATAGAAGACAGCCACTGTTGGCCTCTGGGCACTGTATATATATCTGCATGTGAACATACACACATATCACATACATACACACAAAATCAATTATAAGGGATTGATTAATTTTAAAAGGACTTGCTTGGATTACATACTGAGGCTGTCTTTCAGAAAGCAACGCATACACATACATGTGCATGTATGTGAATGTGTGTGTGTGCATGTGCACACACAACAGCACCAACAACAAAACACTAAGATAAGTGCCACTGTATGTGGAGAATAATGATGTCAAAGCAAGGACTAGGCACAGAGTGTGGTTCTTTGCCTGAGAAACTGGAAAACAGGAGATTTGAAAGAATTCACACCTGTCCTCACATGTATGCTCTTCTCAGCTCATCCTGCTTACAAAGAGATAATAAGATATGAGTGGGACTTAGGAACATTTGGGAAACTATGAAAACATCAAATCTAGGATTCATGGACACAGAATGAGAGAATTTCGTTTTGAAGGCATAATAAATATTTTCAACAAAACCATAGAAGAAAATGTCCCAAAGTTAGGAAAATAAATACCAATATACACACAGGAGACTTAGAACAGTGAATAGTCAAGGCCAGAAATGATCTTCCATTCTTCATATTATAAATAAACCACTAAAAATACAAAACAAAGAAATGGTAAGAAAGAAGTATCAAGGTGTATATAAAGAAAAACCAAATAACAGCAGACTTCCAACAGAAAAGAGCAGGAGAGCTTGCAATGATATATTTCAATGTCTGCAGGATGACAACTGGATACCTAGACTGGTATACCATGCCAACAAAGCTATCTGTCATAATAGGAGAAAAAAAGCTTTCCATGAAAAAAAAAGGCTAAAAAAATTCATGACTACTATGCAAGCTCTACAGACAATACTTTAAGGAATTATTCAGACTGAAGAAAAAAAACACAAACCACAGGAAAAAATAACCACACATAAGTAATAGTGCAGCAAGAGAGGAATAGAAAAGTATCAAACCTTACAAGATTGACAAAATGACATAAATAATCTAAATTCCCTAATCAAAAGGCATAGGCTATGTAGCGGTTACTCTTAACTATTGCTGTGAGAGAGCATTCAAAGTCAATCAACCTAAGGGAGAAAGGGAGATTTATTCAGTTTATGGTTCCAGAGGGGAGATACAGTTTCTCGTGCAGAGGCAGCATAGCTGGCCAAAGCTGGAGGAGGTTATGTCACTGCAGACATCTTAGAGGCTGAGAGCTGCATGACTGCTTGCTGCAAAGGCAGACGTCTCTTGGAGGTAGGATGGGACTAATCCATCTCAAGGCCCACCCCTTGTGATTGCCTTCCTCTAGCAAGTCTCTACCTCTCAAGGTGCCGTGACCTTGCCAAACGCATGAGACTGTGGGGAACACATTTCAAACCATGAAACTCCACCCCCAGCCCCCACAGGCTCATTGCCATCTCATTAGGTAAACCATATCAGTCCAACTTTAAAAGTCTTCATAGACTACATCAGTAGTCCCAATGCAATCCAAAAGTCCAAGTCCAAAGCCTCTTGTAAAATCAAAACACAAGTTACATACTTAAAACATACAATGGCACAGAATAAACATTCCCATTTGAAAAGGAAGGAATGGGGGCATATCCAGGAAAGATCAGTCCATAATAAGATTGAAAACCAGCAGGACAAACTCCAAATCCTATAGCTCCAAGTCCAACAGGTGAGCCTCTTTGAAATCATCTCAGTTCCAAAGGGCTTTGGTTCCACTCTCTTGTGCTGACTCTTCCCAGGGTATATGGCTCTCCTTGGCAGATATACCATGTTGTCTCTGGCATCTCTAACATCTTTACTTCTCAATGGCAAACAAGGCTTTAAGTCCACAGCACAAACTGCCCTTCTTGGGCCTCTAAACTGCAAGCTTTCTGCCACATGCTACTTGAATTCCATCGTTTTTTGAAATCTTGAAGGAAGAATACATGACCTCCTCCCTGTTGCATCACTGATGCCTCTGAAACCAGAATCACCACGTGGACGACTTTGCCAAGACTGGCCCCCTTGAATCACAACTTCTCTGTGCTGACCATGGGATAAAGCTCTTTCACACCTGGACAGTTGCTTTAAGGAAGAAGGAGACCCTTGCTTTGGAACTCCACCCTTTAGCTCATTTCTTCTGAAAGGATTTGCATTCTTATGGGTGGGAGCCTTCTCTTAGGATCTCGTCCTCAAGATAGGGCCTCTCCTATTATCCAAATTAGGAGCACATTTTGATTTACTAAAGGAACTAATCTCTTTAACAGCCATTTTGTTCTTTGCTTCTTCCTGATTCAACTCTTAAGTTTGCCATTGCATTTTTCATCATTAGATCTTACAGTTTTTGCTTCTTCCTGCCTGATTCTTTGATCTTTTTCCTAACTCTGAAGACAACTAAAAGTAGCCATATCACATTATCAAGACTACATTGCATTGAAATTTCCTCTGCCAAGCACTCCAGCTTAACTTCAGGCAAGCTTTCAGAATGAGGGCAAAACTTTGCTAAACCAACACATGGCTCCATGCAACTCATCCAGTTGCAAACACAGCCTCTGTTCCCCTCTGGCACATCACAAGTTGGGCTTCCACTACCTGCATCTCTCACAACATTGCTCTCTTCAGAGCTCTCATGAGAAAGGCTCGTTTGGCTCCATCCCCAAGACGCAAAGACTTTCCCAGTACAAAATCTCAAAGTTCTCCATATTTTTCCCAACAAACAGTTCCAAAAACACACTAATCACAGCATTGGGCATACTGCTGGGTATCAACTTCTCTCAGCTTCACAAACAACTTCACATTGTGATACCAGCTGTTCTTAATCTCACAGCAATATTCCACTACCAGTTTCTGTAGTGGTTACTCTTAACTATTGCTGTGAGAGAGCATTCAAAGTCAATCAACTTAAGGGAGAAAGGGAGATTTATTCAGTTTACAGTTTTAGAGGGGAGATACAGTTTCTCATGGAAAAGACCACATGGCTGCCTAAAGCTGAGGAGGCTACGTCACCACAGACATCTTGGAGGCTGAGAGTTGTTAAGTCTGCTTGCTGCAAAGGCAGACTTCTCCTGGAGGTAGAGTGGGACTAATCCACCTCAAGACTCACTCCTTGTGACTCTCTTCCTCTAGCAAAGCTCCACTTCTCAAGGTGCCATGACCTTGCCAAACACATGAGGCTATGGTGGACATATTTCAAACAATGACAGGCTGGAAGAAAGGATTAAAAGACAGGGTCCTTTATTTGTTGCTTTCAAAAAATGTGCCTGTTCATAAAATAGACGCTATTTTAGTATGAAAGAATGGAAAAGGTATTCAAAACACCAGAGCTAGGAAACAAGCAGGTATCATTGTTTTAAAGTATAATAAAATAAACTTCAAATCAAAACTAGTCTTCCTATTTTATGCTAACTAAACTTAAAATCTGTCAAAAGAACATTACAATTCTAAACATGTATGCATCAAATGCACGTGTGCCCAATTTCATAAATCAAATACTTCTAGACATAAAATTACAGATTACGTTCTGCACAATAGTAGTGGGTGACATCAATACCCTACTCTCATCATTTGACATGGATTAGATGATAATCACATAGACATAACAGACATCTATAGAACATTCTGTCCAAACATTGCTGCATACATATTTTCAAGAACTAGTGGAACTTTCTCTAAAACAGATTAAATATAGACCTAATATAGACTCTTAAGACATAAATGGAGAAAAATTGAAACAATTTCTTGCATTTCATCTGATCACAATGAAATAAAACTGCAAATCAATAGCAAGGAAATTATAGAATGTGCACAAATGAATGAAATCAATCAAATGAAAATGAAATCACAATACACCAAAACCTGTGGGATACAATGAAAGCAGATACAATAAAGTTTTAGTTCTTTGGAAAAGTAAGCAAAATTGAGAAACCCTTAGCCAAACTAACCAAAAGAAGGCAAGAGAAGAAAAGAATTAATATGGTCCTTGTACGTCATCAAAGAGGAGGGCCCAGAGGAGAGTCAGGCATGCACAAGAAAGGACTCTGGGAATTGGGGCAGGAGGCATGGGGGGATGGGGAGGGAGGGGGGGAGGGGAGGGGGAGCAGGGGGTTCGGGGGGGGGAGGGAGGGAACTGGTGTACCTATTAAGTTTGTATGAGCTGAAATAAAATAAAAATGTATTAAAAAAAGAATTAATAAAATTAGAGGGAGGTGAAAAGAGAGAGATCCCAACAGTACTAATGAAGAAAATCATGAAGACAAAAATATATATATTCTGCCTAATTTGACAATGTAAGAGATATGAGAGAATTTTTAAAGCATATTACCTACCTAAATTAAACCAAGATAAATAACCTAAACGGATCTCTGACAAATGGAAAGGTTGAAACAGTGAAAAAGCAATAGGCCTAGATGTGTTCACTGATGAATATTACCAGACAAAATTCAATAGTTTCTCTATAATGAAAGTCCTAAAGAAAATGGTAATGGAAGGAGTATTGGTCAATATGATAAAGACTATACACAACAAACTTATGCTCAGCATTATTAAGAATGAGGAAAACCTCAAAGCATTTCTACAAAAATCAGGAGCAAAACAAAGGTGTATACTTTCTCTATACTTATTCAGAATATCACTGTAAAATTTGCTAGAGCATTAAGGCAAAAGAAAGAAATGAAAAAGAATGAACTAGGAAAGAAGTCAAAGTATCCTTATTTGCAGATGATGTAGTTCTATCTAACAAAACTACAGCCTCTGCCAGAAAACTCTTAGAACTGTTAAGCTATTTCGGCAAAGTGACAGGATACAAAAATAACATGTAAAATACAATAGCCTTCCTTTATATCAACAACAAACATGCTAAGGAAGAAATGAGAGAAACAATCCCATTCACCAATACCACCACCAAACCAACTAATCAATCTAATTAACAAAAACAATTTGGAATAAGCCTGACCAGGGAAATGAAAGGCCTTAATAATGAATACTTTAAAGTTGTCAAGAGAAACACTGAAAAGGACACTAGCAGATGGAAAGATCAACCATGTTCATGTTCTAGAAGAATCAAGATTTTCAAAAGGGTTCTCACCAAAAGCAAGCTACAGAAATCAGTGCAATCCTTCTCAAAATTCCAATGCCATTCTTTTTCACAGAAATGAAACAATCTTAAAATTTATTTGGAAGCCCAAATACCTTATATAGCCAATGCAATCCTAATCAACACTATTACCACTGCTGGAGGTATAACCATACTGAATTTCAACTTAATTTACAGAACCATATTAGCAAAAGTAATGTTGTACTGGCACAGAAACAGACATTAATGGAATCAAACAGAAATCCAGATGTAAAGCAGTCACATCCAATTTCAACCAACAGATTTTTTTTGACAAAGATGCCAAAAAAATTCACATGGGAGGAAAAAAATCTCCAAGTGGTGCTTGGAACACTGAATATATCTACCTATTGAAGAATGAAACTAGACCTATACTTCTTAAATGAGCCAAACAAAAGACATATGATGTAAAACACCTAACCTGCTAGAGGAAAAAATAAGGAAAACCCATCAGGATATAGGCATAAGCAAAAACTTTCTGAATAGGATTTCATTCGCTCAGGAAATAAAGTCAACAATCAATAAGTGAGACTTCGTGAAGTTAAAAAGCCTCAGTATAGCAAAAGAAAGAGTTAACCAAGTGAAGAGATAGTCTGCAGAATAGGAGAAAGATCTTCCCTACCTCACTGTCTAACAGAGGACTAATATCTAGAATATACAAAGAATTCAAGGCACTAAAAAAGAAATGCCTGATCAAAAAAATTTAAAGTATTCAACATCCTTAGACATCAGATAAATACAAATAAAACTGCTCTGAGAGTCCATCTCACCTCCAGAATGGCTTGCATCAAGAAAATAAAGGAAAACAAATACTGGTGAGGATGAGAGCAAAGATGATCCTTATCCACAGGTGGTGGAGTATAAACCACCCATTTCAATTATTAAATCAGTGAAGATTTTTCTTTTAAAAAAAACCCTAAACCAAAAATTTTATTTAAAAATAAAACCTAGCTATACCACTCCTGGACACATACCCAACGGACTCCATATAATACTTTAAAGATACCTATCTATCCTTGTTCATTACTGCTGCATTCACAATAGCTAAAAAATAGAATCAATTTATATATCTATCAACTGAGGAACAGATAAGAAAAACATGAGATTTATTCTACCATAAAGAAAAATCAAATTATGAAATTTTTAGGAAAATTGACAGATATGGAAAGTATGGGCTGGCAAGATAACTCAGTGGGTAAAACACTCACTGCACAACTTTGATGACCCAAGTTTGATACCTGGAACCAATGTACAAAAGGCAGATGTGAAAGCTGGTATGTGTAATCCCAGCGTTCTTACCACAAGATGGGAAGTAGGATTAGGAGGCTATGTAGATGGCAGCAGAAACGACAAGAGAACCAGATCTCCTGCTCTCATGAATTTCATGACAACAGGCTTTTGGGTGAAAATTGTCACAAACTCTGCAGCCATGATTGGAGCTGTCATATAGCACAGACTATACCACACGATCAGAGTCCAGTCCTAAACATTTTCTTGAATGCTGCATTCAGTGGTGGCTCCTCTGACAATTTTAGGGGGCCCTCTTCTTGTCATAGGTGCATGGCATACCACCAGCATTGTGGAAGACCTGTCTACTCTAGCCATGTGTGAGCCCAGCAAGAAGTTTCTGAACAGGGTGCATTGCTGGAAGTGGGCCTGAATCTTGTCATCGTCTTCATTGGTATCCATTTTTATTCTACCTTCCTTCACTGTGGCTGGTGCCACTCTGTACCCAGTGGCAATATATGATGGATTGGTTCTTTTCAGCATGTTCTTCTGTATGATACTCAGAAAGTAATCAGACATGCAGAAATTACACCAATGTATAGACCTCAGAAATATGATCCTGTCAACTCAATGACAGAAATCTACATGGACACATTAAATGTATTTATAGGATTTGCAGTCGTACTAGCAACTGGAAGCAAAAAGAAGAAGTATGGTGTCTGCTTCCAGCTACTTGCCTACATTGGGTGTCTTGCTTGTTTAATGGGCAGGCAGTCATTACAGTTTGTCTAACTAGCTTTCCTTGAGGTTTAGAAAATAGTGTTTAAAATGTCCCTCTAAGGTGGTGACCCTTCAAGCCTGCTTTTTCTTCTAGAGAATAAATTAAGTAGTTCACTTTAAATAAGAAAAATGGGCTGGAGAGATGGCTCAAGGGTTCAGACTCTGTCTTCTAAACAGAAGGTCCTGAATCTGATCCCAGATTCCATATAAAAACAGAAAATGGCAGAGGCCTGCATTTCTGGCCCTGGTAGGCAGAGCCTGGGAAACCCCAGAGTGAAGCAAAAAGGAGGTAGAAGCAATTCAGGAAGATTCCTGAAATCAGCATTAGTCCTCCAAAGGGACACACAGTGCCCCCCCCACCAACAAACAAACAAACAAACAAACAAATAAATAAATAAGAAAAAGAACCCAGGTGGGGGAGGGAATATTCTCCACTTTGAAAAGTGACTTATACTATATTCTCGAGGAAGATATTTTGGTAAAAATTGACTTTGGAATCCACATGGATGGCTTCACCACTAATGTGGCTCATGTTTTTGTGGTCCATATAGTCAAAGGACCCAATTAATAGAGTAGAAAGTAGGGGATCTTTGGAGCAGCTCACTTTTGTGCAGAGATTTCCTACAATTTTTTGCAGTTTGCCTGCATGTTGCTAATAAATTTATGATCAACCAGCTTAGGGTAAGAAGATTTTATTTTTGCTTAGGGTTCTGGGCAACAGTTCATAGTCTAGCCTTATAATAGAACTCATATCAACACCAGGAACTAAGGAAACTGGCCACAGGGATTGCTGAGAAAGAGGCAAACTTTCACATTTGCAGGTCTGCCAAAATACACTAAAATATGCCAATGAACTGAACCAACTACCTCCATCTTATCCACTTGCCCACGGAATGGTCCCACCCACCATGGGCTAGGTCTACCCACATCTTCTGCAGAACCGCCTTAACTACAAATTCTTCACAGATGTGTCCAAAACTCAGTCCAGTTCAACTGTCAAGTTGACACCTACATATCTAACTAGCACACTGCTGGTCAAACCTGGAATCCAAAACACACAAGACACCCAAGCTGAAACAAAGTTGCTCCCTCACCCAATTCATTCTGTTGGCTAACAGAAGGTATATTGTTGCAACAATTAAAGCATTATGTTATCAATGGAGAAAATACCTTTATCTAGAATGCTGCAGATCAGCAGAAGGACCATGAAAAGGTTGAATTTAAGGTATTTTAAGTATATGCTGTGGATGTGCTCATCAGACCAGGAGAAGACAAGTCCAATGATACGGGATACAGAATCATTTACAAACAAGACAGCCTGAATATGAAACCTTCATGTTCCTGTTTCAGGGAGGTGGGAAGGCAATCCAAGTTACTTATGTGCAGAGCGTTTGAAGTTGAAAATGAAAAGCTAGGATAGGAATGGTAGATATACCAACATGAGTTGCTACAATTGTTTAATGTCTTCTACATAATAGTAGTTTACATTTCTACTCATATCCCGTGGCCTCATGCAGCTATTTAGTAATCTCTCTGAGATGGAGATCCAGGATGCAGAGCTAAAGGCTCTTCTCCAGAGATCTGCTAATTGGAAAACCTAGGAAAAGAAAAAGAAGGCTTTCAAGACCACAGTGGATGCTTCTGGCAGGAAGCATTAGAAAAGAATGGAGCTGGTAGCTGAGATGGGTTCCCTTCATCAGCCTCCCATTTCTGCCTCATTGCTTCCTACACTCCGGAGTCTTCCTGTGCTCATTCCAGCCTCTCAACCCACCCTTTCCAAAAAGAATTGATCCAACTGACTCTGGTCTTGTAAATAGAAAAAAAAATTGGATAATAAAATTATGAGTCTAAAATCCTTCACTTTCAAGCCCCTCTTCAAGTCTTCTTTACTATTCCACTTGGTCAAGGTTTGTGACAGAACAGAGAAGGGGACTAAATTAGCCACCACCACTGAAACCTTAGCTGAAATTTTTTGTCACTCTGATGAAAGCATTTTTTTTCATTCTTTAGGGTTTTTTTTTTTTTCTGTCTCCCATTGTCCCCAAGCATTTACTAAATTCACTATATTCATATATGCAGTATTAAAAAAATTAAAAAGTGGCTTAGGACAAAAAAAAAATTCAGAAGACCTGAGGCTGGGGAGATAGTTTTTGCCTTGCGAGCAAAGATTGAGTTCAGCTCCCCAGATTTCACCTACAAATGCTGGGCGGGTGTAGTGGTAACCTGTAATTACTGTCCTGGAAGGCAGAGCCTGGCTAACATGGCCAAGCAGGTACTTTGCAAAGTAATAAGGAGGTAGAGCAATCTAGGATGATTCTAGATTTCACCCTTGGACCTCCATAGACACACATACTCAAGTGCTCTCTGGTATGTACACACACACACACACACACACACACACACACACACACACACACACACAAGCAAGCAAAAAGAAAAATTCAGAAGACCTGTTCTTTGGATTCTTCAATTGTGATCTGAGTTATCTTCTTAGGCCCTTGATCTTCAGTAGTTGAAGCCTTGATTATGGAGAGTTTTATTCTCAAGTGTCAAGTGGATCGTTGGTATTTTGATTTTGCAGGACCCTTGCCACAGAATGATAAGAAAGTGATCTTTCTCAACCATACCCTTTTCTCTGGAATCACTGGGTTCCTCCTCACTCCATCTTACAAGAACCTAAAGAACTATGGTTTTGTTCTCTGTTTGAAATAGTTTGATTTCTAATAAAAAATGTATTAAAAAAAAAGAAATAGTTTGATTTCTTCTCCTTGAAAGAAAACAAAGGAACCAGAGAAGTAGACTGACTTTCCTAGCCGTGGACTTGGGGTTGGATATTGCTAGGTTGTAAATAAAGTTAGACGTTTCAGTCCCAGCATGCTGTCCCAGGGAACCAGTACTGCCACTGCTTTATGAGGTTTTAAAAATGGCATGGCATTAAAATTAATTTGGATTTGCTTATTAAAAAGGTGGGAATGCTTTTTTATGAAGAGGGCAGAGAGATAGAGGAAAGACGGGAACTTGAAAAAAGGGCAACCAAAATTAAGAATGTATAAATACATCATGAGGAAATTTGCTATTTTGTAAGCTAATTAAAAAAATATTTAAAAAGAAAGGTTGAGCCAAGTACCCTGTACAGTGGATCAAGCTGTTCCTGATGACATGGGCTATAAACAAAATCCCATCGCCGGGTGTGAGCTATTTCTCCCTGAGTTGTTGGTAAGTTAGTCCCAAAGGTCCTCGAAACAATGCAGACTGCTGACACTGCCCATCAAAACTAGATGGCAATATCCTGTTGCTGAAGACGTGGCATTCCTTGGCTGCAGAATATGTAGGATATAGAGAAACCAAGTTGGACTGAGGTAGAAGCTTTCACAGTGCTGGAAGGTGCTATGCAGGCTTATGGCAGGGGTGGGCGAAGTAGACCCCACGTGTACTAGTGCTGACTCCCAGGCAAGATGTGCCCACTGATGCGAGGGAGGCAGGACAATTAATGATGGTGTGATAGCTAGATTCAGGCGTCAACCTGATAATTGCAAGCTGCATTTGAGGCATAGCTATGAAGAACTGATCATTAGGTCAAGCCCTTGAACAAACCTGTAGGGGATTATTTAATTGATGTGGAAGACCCCAGCCCATAGTGGATGGTGCTTTCCAGTGGCAGACAGAATAAAAGGAAAGTGCAAGGGGAAGGGACTTGCCCTCTCTTGTCCTATGCTGACTGTGCTGAATCCACTGTAAAGTGCAGCCTCTCAACAAGCTACGTCGTGGACAAGTGCAGAAATTTACCGATAGTCCCAAACTGCTGAGTGAGAAGGGAGAAAAAACAGGGGGTGAGGGAGGTAGGGAGGTTTTATAATGTCAGGTTTGGTGGATGGGCTGAAGGGCAGAGGGGAGTCAGTTAAGTTAGTCACTTACAAGGTGAAACTCTGGTTCCTTGCCCAGACCAGGAAAGGTGTGTCCGTTCTTGTCTCTCCCAGTCCCCCACCCCCCTGCATCTGCCATTATCACCACCACTCTGAAGTCAGATAAGCAAGGGCTTTTGCAGGTGCAGTGCAGGCTGACTGTAGGGGCAGCGACCAACAAGCAGAGGATTGTTTTTTTTTTTCTAGAGAAGGGCTGCTGCTGGGCTTTGAGTGTGGAAGACAGAGGAAAGGGAATTCTGTCATCTACCGCTGGTCTGTTGCTGCCTTCCTTGCTGCTGCCTGCTGCTACTGTTCTTGGCTGAGGTCAGAGCCTGGCCCTTCAGCTTTACCGCTGTTCTCAGCTGCCGTTGGAGTAGAGCGTCTTCGGCCTCGCTGCTATTCAAACCTGACATCAGATCCCCCCACACCAATTTCTTCAGCCCTCCAGCATGATTGAAATTCAAGACTTTCCAGGGATCCTCCTGTCTTCTGAGATATTTCTGCTTAAGAACTGAGCAACTACTGTTGGACTATACTGATTTTATTTTGTGAGTTAATTTAATAAAGTTTCTTTATATATACATGTCCATTCTATCAGTTCTGTTTCTCTAGAGAACCCTGGCTAATACAGGTGGTAACCAATCAATTTCTGCTGCAAGATGGAAATTCATGCCTGGAATTATATACTTGATCAGAACCACATGGCTGGGTCATAGGTTTGATGGCTATGCTAGCCAACCCAATGGCCTTTATAAATATTCATCTTTGTGCCCATAGATTAGTCTGCTGTCAGTTTTAGACAGCTTCTTTTTTACAGTGGGTGGCAGTTACTGCACACTCATGATGTTCAAAGTGCTGAGAATAAGAGACAATCAAATGCTCAGCCATAAGTAGACATCTGTATCATCTCCTCCAAAGTTCAGGGAGCATTATAGAAGAGGGAATGGTCAGAATGCAATAGCTGGAGGAAGGAGAGGATTATTATGGAATACTGTTTTGTGTTACACTCATGAATTCACAGTAATCATGGTTATTGTGCACAAGCTGTGTACAAGATCAGTCTTGTCTCGGGTGGGGATGGGGCTTGTGAGACTTCATGGCTTCATGTGGATTTATTGGCAATTAATACTTGCTGAGGGATGAGGAGACATTTTCTCCAATAGTATAGTTACTGGTAAGTCACCTATGGTGCTGCTAATAACATCTCATAGATGTGCATATGTGTAACTCTAGCTAAACAGAGCAATCAAAAATAAGGACGTGTAAATAAAAGGAGGACTGGTGAGAAGAGGACAGGAATCAACAGGGGGGATGGGAGGAGAGGACAGAGGGCAATAGGATGAATATGATAAAATACATTATTTACATGTATGAAAATGTTAAAATGAAGCCCATTATTATATATAACTAATGTATATTAATAAAACATAAAAGGTTTAAATTCTCATGTAGTTCAAATTATGTACCTTATTTAAATTCTGGTGCTTTTGATATTACATCTTATAAAAAATTGTCTAACCAAAGGTCATGAAGATTTATCAGCAGGGACTTAGCTCAGTGACAGAGCACTTGCTTAGCAAGTGTGAGTCCTTGGGGTGAATCTATCAGTTAAGAAAGAAATGGGATGTTTAGGGCTGGGAAGACAGGTAAACAGGTAAGAGTTCTTACTGTACAAGCAAGAAGACCAGAGTTCCAATCACTAGATGGAAATGGTCACATGTCTATAACCCTAGTGCTGGGGTAGGAGTGGAGTAGAGAAAAAAGGATTGCTAAGGCTTATGGGCCATTAATCTTATTCCAGGTTGAGTGAGAGATTCTGATTCAAGAGAATAAGGCAGAGTGATAGAGCATGATAATCATCTTTCTCTGATCTCCATGGGCACACAGGTATGTACACCTGCACACATACATGCTTACACATATATACACTTAAAAATGTTTATAGTTTTAATAAATATATTTAGGCCTCTGAATGATTTTCAGTTAATTTTTTTATGAAACAAAGATTCACTTTTATTCTTTTGCATGAGGATGTGTACTTTTTCCATCACCATTTGTTCAAAAGACAATCTTTTATATCTCAAGTCATTTTGGAATGTCTTTTCAAAATTAAAGCGACCATATATGTAGAAGAATTCCTTTCTTAACTCCCAATTCTAGTCCATGGATCCATGTGTCTACCTGTGTTCAAGTACCATTCCATCTGATCTGAAGCTTTGAACGTATCAAAATGTATCTTCTGAATTTGGTCTTTTCTAGGATTATTTTGATTTTCCTGAGCCCCTCGAGTTCTGTGTGAATTTTAGAATTGATTTGTCAATTTCTGCAAAGAAACCAGGTGGAATTTTGATAAAGATTACATCAAATTTATGGGTCAGTTTGTGGAATGATGTCATCTTTTTAAAAAAAAAAAAACAACTTTATTTATTTTGTGTGTGTATGTATGTTTATGTGAAACCTGAGATCTGAACTCAGGACTTTCTGCTTGGAAGACAGAGACTTAACCCCTGAGCCATCTCTCCACTTCCATGTTTTTAATAGTAAGAATTGTCATCTATAAACATAGGCGTGTCTCCATTTATTGAGGCCTATGTACAAGATTTTGTCACCTATAAATGGTTTTTATCCTTTGCCAACTGGATTCTTTATTTGTTCATTCTGCTTGTGATTCCAGCTAGACTCTCCTGAAGCATCAAAGAGAAATAATGAGAATAGGTCACCTTATCTTGCTCCTAATTTTGGGTGAATAGTCCATCTTTCATCATGAAGCATGATGACTGCAGGTTTTTACAGATGTCTTTTACTAGGCCGAAATCTTCCTTTCTATTTGTATTTGAGTGAAGAATTTGTCATGAAAATGCATCAGGTTTTGTCAAATATTTGCCTGCATTTCCTGGGATGATCACTTCCTTTTTGCCCCAGTTCTATTCATTTGGATATTATATCATTTGATGTGGGGTTCTGTGACCCCTGTGATTACCTTGCTATCCTGAATCTTAAAAAAGCTGAAATCTGGCTGGAGAGGTGGCTCAGGGGTTAAGCCTCCGTCTTGCAGGCGGAAGGTCCTGGGTTCGGATCCCAGATCCCACGTATAGACGCCAGGCGGAAGCGGGGGCGGCCTGCGCTTCTGGTCCTGGTAGGGCGGAGCCTGTGAATCCCGGGGCAGAAGGAGGTGGAGGCGTCCATGGTGGTTCCCGAATTCGTCCGTGGTTCTACACATACACAGACACACACAGACACACACACGCACACACATACACACACACGCGGGCGCCGCACATGCACTATGCGCACAGTTGAATAAAAAAAAAAAAAAAAAGCTGAAATCGCCCTTTCACCCCACCCCGCTCTGCTGGTCGGGATGCGCACGCGTGGTCCAGCCGGGCCTCACCCCGCAACTCTAGACTCCAACCAGAACAAACCCGCGGAAAAAGGCCAAGAAAGCCTGACCCAGGATAACGACTTTCAAAATATGATCATTACCATGTTCAATACTATGAAAGAGGAAATCTGGGAGGAATTACATAATCGAATCAATCGCGTTGAAGAGGAACACAACAGACATTTGGAGGAGTTGAGAAAAACAGTGCAAGAAACAAAAACTGGCATAGAGCAGTTAAAACAGACTCAAGCAGAGTTTAAAACTGAGCTACAAGACAAGTTATCTTCAACCCAGAACTCTACAGAGAGTCTTATCAACAGAACTAACTGAAGCAGAAAACAGAATTTCAGACCTTGAAGATAAAGTGGGAGTACTAACCAGCTCAATGGAAGAGGTTGTTAAAGCCAAAAAGATACTTGAGAGAAATATCCAAGAGATATGGGACACCCTGAAAAAGCCTAACATGCGTATTCATGGAATACCAGAGCAAGAATCTCAAAATACCACCCCTGAGGAAATTTTTCAAACGATCATCAAGGAAAACTTTCCTCATCTAAAAAAAGAGAGGCCCATCCATATACAAGAGGCATTCCGCACCCCAACAGATACGACCAAAACAGAAGCATGCCACGGCAAATAATAGTTAAAACACTCCACATTCAAGATAAAGAACTGGTGCTGAGAGCTTCAAGGGAGAAAAAACAAGTCACTTTTAAAGGTAAACCTATTAAAATAACAAATGACTTCTCGATGGAAACACTAAAAGCAAGAAGAGCTTGGAGAGACATACTTCAAGTATTGAATGAGCAAAAATGTGAACCGAGGCTGATTTACCCTGCAAAACTATTAGTCATGATCGAGGGAGAAAGAAAAACTTTCCAGCACAAAGACAACTTGAAGGGATACATGTCCACCAAACCAGGCCTTCAAAAAATGCTAGGAATGATACTCAAGCATGAAGAAAAAAACAGGCATATCCAGGAGAACAAAGGCAAATATAACACCATTAAAAGAGAAGCAATATACTTATAAAAACTACTAAACATAATAAATGTCTGGAATTAAAAATAGTTTCTCCATTATAACACTAAATGTTAATGGAATTAATTCACCGATCAAGAGACACAGATTACAAACTTGGATTAAAAATCACAATCCATCAATCTGCTGCCTGCAGAAACCCATCTCACCACAAAAGATAGGCACGCTCTAAAAATAAAAGGCTGGTCACAATTCTACAAGCTAATGGAAGCAGAAAACAGGCAGGGGTAGCCATTATGTTATCAGACAAAGTGGACTTCAAACCAAAGAAAATTATAAGAGACACGGATGGATACTACATTTTAGTCACAGGTACAATTCACCAGGAAGACTTCACAATACTGAACATATATGCACCCAATACGGGCCCCTCCACATTCATTAAGAAAACCCTACAGCGTCTAAAGCAAGAAATCAACCCCCAAACGATAATTCTTGGGGACTTCAACACCGCCCTCTCAACATGGGATAGATCAACAGGTCAAAAGCTTAACAGAGACACTTTGGAACTTAATCAAACCCTGAAGGAAATGGACCTTACAGATCTCTATCGAACTTTTCACCCACGCACCAAAGAATACACATTTTTCTCAGCAGCACACGGAACTTTCTCCAAAATAGATCACATATTGGGCCACAAAACGAATCTACACATATACAAAAAAGTTGAAATTCTAACCTGTGCCCTATCAGACCACCATGGCCTAAAGCTGGACATCCACAACACATCAAACAAGAGAAAATACACTAACTCCGGGAAACTTAACAATATGAGGCTGAATGAGAGCTGGATTCAGGAAGAAATTAAAAAGGAAATTCAAGATTTCCTGAAAGTGAATGATAACGAAAATACAACTTACCAAAATCTCTGGGACACAATGAAAGCTGTTCTAAAAGGTAATTTCATAGCTGTTAAGGCCTACATCAAAAAAATGGAAACATCAGAAATAAACAACAATGCAGCTTAAAGCTTTAGAGAAACTAGAGCAATCTGATCCCAAAAGTAGTAGAAGAGAGGAGATTAGCAAAATAAGGGGAGAAATATCTGAAATCGAGATTAAGAAAACGATAGAAAAAATCAACAAGTCAAAAAGCTGGTTCTTTGAAAAAATCAATAAGATTGATGCACCCCTAGCTAATTAACCAAAAGCAGGAGAGAGAAAACCCAAATTAACAAAATCAGAAATGAACATGGAGTTATCACTACTGATACCCAAGAAATCCAGAGAATTATAACATCATATTTCAAAAACTTATACTCTGTGAAGTTTGACAACACAAAAGAGATGGATGAATTTCTAAGTAAACACAACTTACCTAAATTGAATCAGGAAGTTGTGAATTATTTAAATAGTCCTATAACATAAGGAAATTGAGGAAGTAATCTTGAATCTTCCCACCAAAAAATGTCCTAGACCAGATGGATTCAGCACAGAGTTCTACCAGACATTTAAGGAGTTAATAACACAATACTCCTTAAATTGTTCCATCAAATAGCAAAGGAAGGAACACTACCAAATTCCTTCTATGAAGCTAATATCATTTTAATCCCAAAACCTAATAAAGATTCACTTATAAAAGAAAACTATAGGTCGATCTCTCTGATGAACACAGACGCAAAGATTCTCAACGAAGTTTTAGCAAATCGGATTCAAAAACATATCAAAAAAATTATTCACGGGGACCAAGTAGGCTTCATCCCCGGCATGCAAGGTTGGTTCAACATACACAAATCAATAAATGTAATTCATCATGTAAACCAATCCAAAGTCCAAGACCACATGATACTCTTGATAGATGCAGAAAAAGCTTTTGACAAGATCCAACAGCCTTTTATGATCAAAACGCTAGAGACAGTAGGAATGGAAGGAACCTTTATCAATATAATAAAAGCTGTATACAACAAGCCCACAGCAAGGATTATGCTCAATGGGGAACAATTGGAATCATTCCCACTTCGATCAGGAACTAGACAAGGCTGTCCACTCTCACCACTTCTATTCAATATTGTACTTGAAGTGTTAGCTGAAGCCATAAGACAAGAAAGGGACATAAGAGGGATTTAAATCGGCAAGGAAGAAGTCAAACTATCCCTATTTGCAGATGACATGATCTTATACCTGAGTGATCCCAAAAACTCCACCAGGAATCTCCTGGAACTAATTGAGAAGTTCAGCAGGGTGGCAGGATACAAAATAAATGTGCAAAAATCAGAGGCCTTCCTATATGACCAGAATGAAAGAAGTGAAAAAGCCTTGAGAGAAACCATCCCATTCACTATAGCCCCTAAAAAAATGAAATACCTTGGTATAAACCTAACCAAGGAGGTAAAAAACCTTTACAATGAAAACTTTAAAACCCTAAAGAAAGAAATAGCAGAAGACACCAGAAGGTGTTCCTGGATTGGCAGAATCAACATCGTAAAAATGACCATCCTACCAAAGGCAATATACAAATTCAATGCTATACCAATTAAAATCCCAAAGCAATTCTTCAAAGAAGTTGACCAAACAATCTCAAAATTCATATGGAGGCACAAAAGACCCAGGATAGCTAAGACAATCCTGAGTAACAAAAACACAGCTGGAGGTATCACCATACCGAACCTTAGTCTATATTACAAATCCATAGTTATAAAAACAGCCTGGTACTGGCTCCAAAATAGACACACAGATCAATGGATAAGGGTTGAAGACCCAGATATAAGCCCACAAAATTACAGCCATTTGGTCTTTGACAAAGGGGCCCGAAGAATCCAATGGAAAAAGAACAGCATCTTCAACAAATGGTGCTTGCAAAACTGGATCTCCACATGCAGAAGATTAAAGCTGGACCCATACTTGTCACCATGTACAAGACTTAATTCCAAATGGATCGAGGACCTTTATATAAGGCCAGAGACTATAAAAACCATAGTTGAAAGGATAGGGAACTCCCTCGAGCTGATTGGGCTAGGCTAACATTTCCTAAACAGACATCCAATGGCACAGTCACTGCTACCAATTCTTAACAGTTGCGATCTTGTGAAATTAAAGAGCTTCTGTTCAGATAAAGAGATTGTAACACGAGCTCAAAGGCAACCCACAGAATGGGAGAAAATCTTCACTAACCACATATCTGATAGAGCTCTACTGTCCAGAGTGCACAAAGAACTTAGAAAACTAAACACCAAGGAAACTAATGGCCCAATTAAAAAATGGGCCCTGGAACTTAAAAGAAACTTTACTAGGGATGAAATTAAAATGTCTAACAAATATCTTAAAAAATGCTCCACTTCCTTAGCCATCAGGGAAATGCAAATCAAAACTTCCCTGAGATATCATCTCACCCCGGTCAGGATGGCAAAAATCCACAACAAAAACAACAACAAATGCTGGAGAGGATGTGGAAAGAGGGGAACTCTCCTACATTGCTGGTGGGAATGCAGGCTCATACAGCCACTCTGGCGAGCCGTCTGGAGATTCTTAAAGAAATTAAAGATTGAAATGCCATATGACCCTGCTCCACTTTTGGGATAACCCCCCATACAGCAGAGGTTCATCTCAATAGCACAAGCACGACCATGTTCATAGCAGCACTGTTTACAATAGCAAAGTCATGGAATCAACCCAAATGTCCAACAGTTGACGAGTGGATAAGGAAACTGTGGTACATCTATACAATGGAGTACTACTCAGCCATCAAAATGATGAATTACTGGAATTTGCCGGGAAATGGATGTCATTAGAAACAATTATATTAAGTGAAGTATCCCAGACCCAGAAAATTAAGCGCTATGACCCTGCGATTCCAATTTTGGGTATAAGTATTACATCTAACCTTGAATGTGGCTCTTATAATAAGACTCCAGTTAACAGCTTCTGTCTCCTGGCCAGGGGGTGACATACAGTGCCCATCACGATGGAGTGAAGGGCATTACAGGAGCAACAAAACTGCAAAAGAAAATCAACGAACCACAATCCAGAACTTCAGAGACTCTATATCAACCACCTAGAACTAGGCCAGACTAATCTCTCCCCATCCTGAAGCTCAGGGACATTTGCGGAAGAGGGGGCGGTAAGAGTGTTAAGAGCAAAAGGATGGGAGGAGCAATGATTTGCAAGATACTCCACACAAGTTAGGGCCGAAGCAATCATAATTGGACATTGCATGCCCGGCGCAATGTCCAACACACTATTGACCTCACAAAGTCTAGCATCTGCTAAAGGCACCAAGATCCTTGGAGGCAAGGGATTGACAGCCACAGTAGTGTTCCTATGCTTAAGGGGAACACAGGAAGGGGTTCAGGGAAATGCCACTGGGTCCTTGTACGTCATCAGAGAGGAGGGCCCAGAGGAGAGTCAGGCATGCACAAGAAAGGACTCTGGGAATCGGGGCGGGAGGCACGAGGGGGGCGGGGGGGATGGGGCGGGAGGGGTGAGGGGAGGGGGAGCAGGGGGTTCGGGGGGGGAGGAGGGAGGGAGGGAACTGGTGTACCTATTAAGTTTGTATGAGCTGAAATAATAATAAAAAATGTATTATATAAAAAAAAGCTGAAATCAAGTCAAGTTTACTATGGAATCTAATCCCTTATATGTCATGAATCAGGGGCGACATCTGTACACTGATCACAACGATGACATTAATAGTGGCAGACAGACTACAGGGGCAAGGTCAACAATAGGTGCCAGACCTTGGATATGTTAATATGCCCTAATGGCCCAATTCATTATGGGGAAAGAATAGGCTGCTAATAGGTCAGGAACATGGTGATACATGCTCCGTTCCCCTCCTTTAGATGTGCTAATTAATGTCTAGATGGCTTCCAAAGAACAAGAAGAAATATGTAAAAAAACACCTCTGCCCTTGATCCCTATTCAAGACAGGACAAGATCTATCCCTGCCCTCTGTGGGAAAGTCAATAGGAGTCAGCCTACAACTATGCTGGCATGGGAGGCATATTACAACTGAGACCTCCAGGAATGCCCTTGGCATCTGTCTTCAAGAAATGGAGATCTCGAGTTTGAGTGTTCCCTACAATTTGACTTTTATATCCTGGCATTCCAAAGATAACACTTGGTCATGGTGCCACCACATTCCACTAGCTGGCATTTTGCTGAGTTTTACAAAAAAAAAAAAAAAGGCTGTTGCCCTGTAGTTTTTGCTGCTGTTTTTGTTTAAGTGTCTTTGGTTTTGGAATCAGGGGAGCATACATTTTCAGAAGGACCTTAAAAGTATGCCCCCCCAACTTTGATTTTTGGAAGTTGTAATAGTCACTCTTTACTATTGCTATGAGAAAGCACCCAAAATCAAACAACTTATGGAAGAAAGGAAGACTTATTCAACTTGCAGTTCCAGAGGGAAATTACACGACAGAGATGGCATGGCTGACGGTGGCAGGCAAGCAGGCTAAGTCACAGCAGACATCCACATAGGTGGAGCATTCCTGGAATGTCTCTCTCTCTCTCCTATATTCTGTGGTCCCTTTTATATGGTCCATTACTGGAAGGTTCCTATGAGATCTATGAAGGTTCCAATGGGATCTAGTACAGGTATAATCTCTTCAAGTGGTCTCAGCTGATCTTAGTTAATACCAGGTGTGTCAAGTTGACATCTAGAATTAACCAACACAGAAGTCTTTGTGCAGCAATTGGTAGTGTTCCCACTAGATCAGTCTTTTGGGTCTGAGGTTTTCTTTGTGGGGAGTTTTTAGAATATCAGTTCCATCTCTGAATCGGCATATTCCCATTTTCTCTGTCAATTTTTGTTCTTCATGTCTTTCTAGGAATGAATCCATTTCATCCAAGTTTCATAATCTGCTGTAATTTGCTCATACTTAGGAAGATCTAGAGCAGCCATGCTGAGATTGTCTCTAAAGGTCTTTAAAATTTCTTAAGGCCATCCACCATTGCTGAGACCTCCCTTAAGAAACACCCCCATTGGGACTGGAGAGGTGGCTCAGGGGTTAAGCCTCTGCCTTGCAGGCGGAAGGTCCTGAGTTCGGATCCTAGACCCCATGTATAGATGCCAGGCAGAAGTGAGGGCAGCCTGTGTTTCTGGTCCTGGTAGGGCGCAGCCTGTGAATCCCGGGGCAGAGTAAATGAGGAAGAGGTGGAGGCGTCCATGGTGGTTCCTGAATTCGCCCGTGGTTCTACACACACGCACAATTGAATAAATAATAAGAAAAAAGAATCATAAAAAAAAAAAGAAACATCCCCATTGAGGAACTGACTCTAATCCTTCACAGAAATAAGATGGCCAACTTCCCCCAAATCTTTGTCTATGAAGGATATGAGGATGAGTTCTCCATATCAGATAAGCTAAGTCCATCCAAAGAAACAGCTTGATCTCCAGCCCCACCTTGAGGTGACACAAGATCAAGTGGGTTGGGCCCAAATATGAGCCAGCCAATGAGGAAAAGCCACCTCTTCCTCCCACTCCCCAGCCGGCTTGCCTAAGTATATCTACCTGACCTTGGTAGTCACCCTTGGCACCTGCCCCTCATGGCACTCCAGGTCTCACGTCCGTGAGTTCTTTTCCAGCTCCATGCCCCTCGTGGATTCCATGCCTGGAGTCCCTGAGTTCCCTAAGATGCCCTTGCCCTCATGTTACTACACATCTGGAATCCATTAGTTCTGTTCTTTCTCTCCTCTAATAAACTCTATATGTGTTCTGGTTTCAATCTTCGACTCTAAACACGAGAACCTGGACTCCTAGAGACTCACCCCACAACAATACTACTTTTCAATACCTTTTCTGTTGTTGGGTGATTCATTAAGTCTTTATTCTTGTTTTCATTTCTCAGTTAACTGAACATTTATCAGTTTGCTGATTAATTCTGATTTTGTTTTTTGTACGTGAGGGATTGGAACCAGTTCCTGTAGAGTGGCAGGGTATGTTCTTGTAGGATAATTCCAGTAATGGGGTTGGGGGGGGGGTCAGCCATCAAGGACCTTCCCAGCCAGCTACTCTGTCCTAAAACTGCCTAGGAAAGAAACTATTCTAGCTAAAATTCCTAATCTAAACTCCTAATAGAAACTATTCTCACTCTCACCATCAGTAATCCTAGTGTTACAGTAATCCTCTGGGGTCTTAAATGTGTCTAGGTTCTTGTGTTCAGGAGTCAAAGTCAAAGGTTGAAACCAGAACATGCATAGAGAATTAAGGCAGAGTTTATTAGAAGAGAGAAAGAACAGAACTCACAGACACGAATCCATGAGGGCAAGAGAGCCCCCAAGAATTTATGAACTCTAGACATAGAATTCATGAGGGGCAAGTAGCTGAATGGAACTTGTGGACTCCAGACATGGAGTTCCACGTGGGGCAAGGGAGACGAAGATGACTTTCAAGGTAAGCTATATTATAGAGTTAGACAAGACCAAGAAAAATGGCTTTTCTTGATTGGCTAGCTCCAGTTTCTGCAAACCTAATTGGAGCTTTTGGTTCTGTACATTGCATTGGTCCGTTCATATTGGGGCCTAACCCAGTTGATCTTGTGCCCAACCTCACGGTAGGACTTATCTGCAATGCAGCACTAATCTCCGTATGATTTCATGAACACAGATTGCGGGAAGTTGGTAACTTTACCTCTGTGGAGAATTAAAATAGGGTGTGTTCCTCCCAGCTCTGGGGGATGGCATTTGAAGACCTTCAGAGACTGTCCCAGCACGGCTGCTCTAACACTGCCTAACTAGCACTGGAAAGTGGAATAGTAACAAATTCACCAGAGAGACCAGCTTTATTTGTGAGCTCTAGGTTTGAATAAGATACCTTACATCAAAGAAAAAGATGAAAGAACAATTGAGGCAGATTTGTGACACCGACCTTGGGCATCCATGCTTTAGCATGTGCACTCACATACATACACATGAAAATAACAAATAAAATAGGTAAAGTGACCCAGATAAGCAGGGCTCTAGGTATCCAGTAAAAGCAGAAGCAACTTCTCTTTGAAGGGACGTCCTCTCAGGGTAGAAGAAATCTGAGAAATCCAAATAAGAACAGCTGACAAACTCCAAGTCCCAGTGTACACAAGGGAATAGAATGAGTAAGATTTAGTAAAACAAATAGATTAATTCTATAAAGATATGGAAGCTATCAGATAGTAACCAGATAAAACAGGGGGTACCTGAGTTTAAGATTTCAGAATAAATTCTTACTAGAAGTCTATCCCATACATTTGTACCAAAAGTATTAGTTGTTATTTACTTGAAATTCAAATTTAATTTGTCATTCTATTTTTTAATTTATATTTATTTATTTCTCCCTAATCATACAATGTCATTCTATTTTTAATTGCTAAGGCTGGTAACTTTAGATCTAAGGCAAAAATATCTAATCTGTTTAAGAAATAAAACAAAGAATTGGAAAAAATAGCTGATGAGCAAAAGCATCAGAAATGATGAAGCTGATATGAGAAAGGAACAAATGTACATTCTAAGAGTAAAAATATGCCAGCCTACAAAAAAAATAGAAATATCCAAAGTGAATGCACTGGCACTGCAACTTACTTTGATATATGTTGATATTTACACCAGTTTTTAGTTTCCTTTCTGTTATTGCTGTATTCCAACAAAAGCAACCTAAGGGAAAAAGGATATATTGTGACTCATGGTTCAAGGCAGGGAAATCAAGGGAGCAGGAGCTTGAAGCATCTCATCACTTCACATCCAAAGTAAAGAAACAGAATGAATACATGCATGCTTTCTAGTCCTCAGCTTGATTTCTTTTTAAAACCATTTAAAAATTATTTATTTTTATTCTTTGACTGTTTCATATGTGAATACAATGAATTTATGTTATTTTTACTCTCTATGCCCTAATCTCAGCCCCTTCCCTTTTCCCAATGTATACCTTTTTCTTCTAAACTATTGTCTTTCCTGTTTTCATATCTTTTTGCATGTGTGGCCCATTGAATTTCATCTGGATTGCCTGTATGGCATGTACCTGAACACTTGCTGGAGCATGGATGATATAACTGTGAGCAAGCAAATGAGAAAGTGTCTTCCAATCCCCGTCTTAATGTGGGGTTTTTGATCTCCTGGATCTCCTCAACAAAGTTTTATGGAATTCCCTCTGTGGTCTTGGTTCAGGAGATTGAAACTAGAAAACTCATAGAGGATTGTCATGGTTTGAAATGTGTCCCCCACAGTCTCATGTGTTTGGGAAGGTCGTGGCACCTTGAGAAGATGGAGTCTTGCAGGAGGAAGGCCCTTGAAGTGGATTACTTCCATGCTACATCTAGGAGAGGTCTACTCTAGTAGCTGGCAGTCTAGCAACTCTCAGCCTCCCATATGGGGATGACTTAGCTATCAGCCGTGCAACATCTATCATGAAAGACTGTAGATCCCCTCTGGAACTATAAGCTGAATAAATCTCCCTTTCTTCCTTAAGTTGCTTGACTTTGGGTATTTGCTCACAGCAACAGAAAAGAGTAACCAGTACAGAGAAGTGGAGTGTTTCTATGTGAAACTACGAGAATCCAGTATCAAAGAGTGAAGTTGTTGTTGGTGAAGCTGAGAGAAGTTGGTACCCATCAATATCAATAATGTTGTGATAGTTAACTTGGGTGTTAACTTGACCACACCTGACATTAATTAAGGTCAGCTATCAGACAACATGAAGAGATTATCCAAATCAATACATTTACAATACAAAGACCAGCCATAGATTTGACTAGAACCTCCTTAGATCTCAGAAACCTCTCAGTAGTAGACCAGATAAAAGGAACCATAGAACGGAAGATAAAGAAGGAGAGAGACCACAGGATGTTTGCAGTGACTTAGCCTGCCTCTAGTTTCAGTCACCAGCAATGTCACTTCTGCCATAAAAGACTGTTTCTTCCCTCTGGAACCATAAGCTGAATAAATCTCCCTTGCCTTAAGTTCGAATGCTCTCTTGCAGTGGTAGTTAAGAGTATGACAGAAATTGGTACTAAGGAGTGGGGTATTGCTGTTAGATTAAGAGCATCTACTACAAAATGTTAAGCTGTTTGTGTAGCTGAGAGAATTTGGTACCCAACAGTATGGCCAATCCTGTGATGTGGGTAGTATGTCTTTGGAACTGTGTATTGGGAGAAATATGGAGAACTTTGGGACTTTGTTATAGGAAAGTCTTTGTGTCTTGGTGATGGGCCTAAATGGACCTTTCTCTTGAAAGCTCCAAAGACAACAATGCTGTGAGAATGCAGGCAGTGGAAGCCTAGCTTGTGATGGTCCAAAGGAGAACAAAGACTATGTTTATAATTGCACGAATGACAAATGAAGTCATGTGTTAGCAGAGAGTTTTAATAAAGTTTTGCCATTATTCTGAAAGCTTGCCTGAAATTAAACTGGAATGTTTGGCAGAGGAAATTTCAAAGCAATGTGGTCTTGACAGTGTAATATGGCTACTTTTTAGTTGTCTTCAGAGTTATGAAAAAGAAACTGTAAGATCTGATTATGAAAAATGCAATGGAAACTTAAAGACTTGAATCAGGGAGAAGCAGAAAACAAAGTATCAACTGTTAAAGAGATTGGTTCCATCAGTAAATCAAAGCCTGCTCTCAATTTGAATAATAGGAGAGACCCTAGCTTGAGGGCAAGATCCTCAGAGAAGACTCCCACCCATAAGAATGCAAATCCTTTTGTAAGGATTGAGGTAAAAAGTGGAGTTACAAAGCAAAGTTCTGTTTCTCCCCTAAAGCAACTGCCCAGGAGAGAAAGATTTTTCTCACAACCAGCACAGAGAAGCTGAATCAGCTGTGATTCAAGGGGACCAATCTCTAACCCAAGGCAATAGCAGAATTTAGCACCATGGTCCATGTAGCATTGGTTTTGGAGGCATCAAAGATGCAAAAGCAAAGTGGTCCTGGATATCTACTCGAAGGTTCAGAAAATGATGGAATCCAGGCAGCATGTAGCAGAAAGCTTGCAGTTTAGAGGCCCAAAAAGGGCAGTTTGTGCTGTGGACTTAAAGCTTGGTTTGCCATTGAGAAATGAAGATGTTAGAGATGCCAATGACAACATGGGACATCTGCCAAGGAAAGTTGTATACGCTAGAAGGAACTAGCCCAAGAGAGTAAAGTGTTCTACTGGCAGCTGCATTGGAGGGGTAGAACCAAAGCCCTTTGGAACTGAGATGATTTTAATGAGAGTCTCACCTGTTGAACTTGGAGCTACAGGATTTGGAGTTTGTCCTGTTGGTTTTCAGTCTTGTTATGGATCGATTTTTCCTGGATATGTCCCCATTCCTTCTTTTTTGGAATGGGAATATTTATTCGGTGCCATTGTATATTAGAGGTATGTAACTTGTCTTTTTATTTTATAGGAGACTTTAGACTTTCAGACTGTGTTGGGACTACTGATGTAGTTTGTATTGAGACTTTTACAGATGGACTGAGTATGGTTTGCACTAAGAAGATATTTATGTTAAGTAATGTAATGTTAATCTGTAGTTATGTAGTAAAGTGTTGTAATTTATGTTATGATATTGTATTATGGGACACTAAAGACTAAGCATTTCTCAAGGGACTTTGTCACTTACCTTGGGAAAAGTAATGTATGTGTGCAGTTGTACGTGGATAGTTATGTAATGTTTGGTGGAATTATGAACCTTACTATTTTTATGTGTAGATTAAGAATGGCCTAAGGAAGTACGATATGGTGTAAAGTTAACAAGAGATATTCTTGTGATAGTTAATCTTAAGTGTCAACTTGACCACACCTGGCATTAACTAAGATCAGCTGCCAGACAATCTGAAGAGATTATCCAGATCAATACATTTATAATACAAAGACCAGCCTAGATCAGATTGGAACCTTCCAGTAGTGGACTAGATAAAAGGAACCATAGAACAGAAAACAAAGAAGAGAGTCCCCAGGATGTTTGCAGTGACTTAGCCTGCCTCCAGCTTCAGCTACCAGCCATGTCACTTCAGCTGCCACCCATGTTGCTTCCATCATGAAAGATTGTTTCTCCTCACTGGGACTGTAAACTGAATAAATCTCCCTTTCTCCCTTAAGTTGCTTGACTTTGAATGCTCTCTCACAATGACAGTTAAGAGTAACTATTAACAACTATAGTGTGCCTTTGGAACTGTTTGTTGGGAGAAATATGAAAATTTTGCTCAGAGCTTAAATTTTCAACCATCAAGCTGACACCTGTATTTAACTATGACAGAGATGGAGCAAATGGGCCTTCCTTGTGAGAGCTTGGAAGATAATAAAGCTGTTAGAGATAAAGGCAGTGGAAGTCCAGTTTGTGATGGTCCAGAGGGAACAAAAACTGTGTTTAGAACTAGACAAGTGAAAATGGAGTCATGTATTGGCAGAGAGTTTAGTGAAATTTTCCTCTTATCCTGAGAGATTGCCTGCAGTTAAATTTGATTGTTTGGTGGAAGAACTTTCAAGGCAAGACAGTCTTGACAGTATGACATGCCTACTTTTTGGCACTCTTGTTCAGAGTTATGAGAAAAAGCAAGGCCCTGTCCTAGAGGCACTATACATACGGCTGCTGTGTCCCATGTGCATCAGACAGTGGCAGAGAGAAGATGAGAGTATTTCTATATTCAGTGTTCTGACCTGTGGACAGCTAAATGAATAATACACTGCCATGCCACACTGCTGTCAAACCCTGAATTCTGTAGCTGTTTATTAACAACGATGTGACTAACCTCCCTCAGTTAAGACTGTGTATGCTCACAAGGTGCATGGCCTCCTGTGTGCTCACAAGTGGGATAGTCGCTTGTGGGCTGGGTCTTTGTGAGCCTACCGCATGGACAGCCTTACATGGGGTCAGGCTCCATGTGCCCACAGTAGGGAAGGCCTCCTGTGGGCCTGGTCTCCATGTTCTCTCAGTGGGAATGGCTTCCCATGGAGCCCTGTGTGCTCACACTATGAGCTTGGTCTCATAGAAAATGGGTAAACTGATACTCTTCAGCTTTATCATGTGTTCTTAACCATGTGGAACTGGGAACTCAATCATCACTATCTACATTCTCAATGTATTTTCTTTTATTGCTCACATATTATTTTATATTGTCCAATTTAAAAAATTAGGACATAAAGGCAGGAAGTAGACATGCTAGGGAAATATCCAGGGGAAGCAGGAGGGAGATAAACAGAGCTATGACAAAAATGCATTGTCTATGTATATGAGATTACAAAAGAGTAAAAATAAAAATAAAATTAATTTAAAATTAAAAAAGAAAAGAGCAAGGAATCAGGCAGAAAGAAGCAAAAATGCTGAGGACTGATGAAGAAAAATATGAGGGCAAGCCTATAGAGAAGGCAGACAGCAAAATTGTGGCTATTGTAAAGTCAGGTAGCTCGATTAATAAATCAAAGCCTGTTCTTCATTGGTATAATAAGAGAGGCCCTACCCTGAGAGCAAGATCTTCTGGGTGGTAGCCACCCATAAGAGTGAAAATTCTTTTGGAAAGGAAGAGCTGAAGGGCTGAGCCCTAAGAGAAAGTTTTTTTTTTTCCTCCCCTGAAACAATTGTCCAGGAGAGACAGATTTTTTTTCCTATAGTCAGCATGGAGAAGCTGAACCAGCTGTGAGTCAAGGGAGCCTATCTCCAACCCAAGACTAAAGGAGAACTTGGCCATATTGTCCATGTGGTTTTGGCTTCAGAGGCATCAAAGATGCAAGAGGGAGGAGATGGATCCCTCCTCCAAGGTTTCAGATAATGGCAGAAAGCCTGCAGTTTAGAGGCCCAGGAAGGGCAATTTATACTCTTGAATTAAAACCTGGCTTGTTACTGAAAATTAAAGATGTTAGAGATGCCAGAGCTAACGTGGGACATCTGCCAAAGAGAACTATATACCCTGGAAGGAGCCAGCCCAAGAGAGTGATGTGTTCTACAGGCAGGCAGCTGCACTGGAGGGTGAAACCAAAGCCCTTTGAAACTGAGATGATTTCAACAAAAGACTCACCTGTTGGACATGGAACTGCAGGATTTGGAGTTTGTCCTGTTGGTTTTTGGTCTGGTGGACTGATATTTCCTGGATATGCCCCTATTCCTCCCTTTTGGAATGGGAATGTTTATTCTGTGCCATTGTATGTTGTAAATATGTAGCTTGTCTTTTGATTTTATAGGAGGTTTCAGATTTTGGGCTTTGGTACTGCTTATATGGTCTGTACTGAAACTTGTACAGTTGGGCTGAGTATGGTTTACATAATGAGATGATAATGAGCCTGTGGGACCAGGGGTGAAGTGTCATGGTTTGAAATGTGTTCCCCATAGTTTCCTGTGTTTGGGAAGGTCATGGCACCTTTAGGAGATGGAGCCTTGCAGGAGAAAGGCAGTCACAAGGGGTGGGCCTCAAAGTGTATTAGTTCCACCCTGTCTCCAGGAGAGGTCTGCTTCAGTAGCTGGCAGCCTAGCAGCTCTCAACTTCTCAGATGTGGGTGACTTAGGCTGCCTCCAACTTCTGCCACCAGCCCTGGAGCTTCCACCATGAAAGACTGGAAGCATAAGCTGAATAAATCTCCCTTTCTTCTTTAAGTTGTTTGACTTTGAATATACTAGTACAAGGATTAAATGAGGACAGAAAGAAAGGAACTGACACACCTGCAGTCCATGAAGGGCAAGGAAGTCCTGGAAAACTCATGGACTCCATATCTGGAATCCATGGGGAGCAAAGGAGTTGGCATTCATGGACTCCACATGGAGTCCCATGAGGGGCAAGGAAGCTGGTGCTCATGAACTCCAAACATGGAGTCATGAGGGGCAAGACAGCCCAGGAAAACTCAAGGACTCCAGATATGGAGTCCCATGAGGGGCAAGGGAGCCAAAGATGGCTGCTAGGATCAGGATTGTTTATAGGTTTAGGCAGATGGGGAAGGAGAGGAAGGGGGAAGAATTGGCTTCAGTTTCTGAAAACCTGATTGGAGCTTTTGATCCTCCAAATCTCATTGGTCTGTTCATATTGGAGTCCAACCCAGCTGATCTTGTGCTTATGATCAAGCAACTTAAGAGAGAAAGGTTCTAGAGGATAGATACCTCTTGGTAGGGCTTATTTACAATGGAGAACTTATTTCCATATCCTTTAATGAACAGAGGATTGTGGCAAGGTAGCAGGTGGTGACTTTATCTCTGTAAAGCATTAGAGTCAGCTCCTCCAAATTAATAGAGTGTGTTCCTTCAGGGTAGGTGTGTTCCTTCTGCATAATTATAGCCCTAAAGACAACCTTCAAAGATCTTCAGAGACCATCCCACTGTGGCTGCTCTAAAACTGCCTAACTTTGACATTAACCCTCAATAGTTCACATGAAGGCGTGGTGCTTCTTGAAATCTTCCTCCTTTCCCCTTTTGTGGGATATAGTAACATGGAAATGAAACTAAACACTGATATATGGTGAAATGTTGATAGGCCAAGTCTTGTTCAAGCTTTGTGGAAGTAAACATAGCTATACCGAGTCCGTGGCCAGAAGACAGTGACTGGCAACAACCCTCCCCATCCTTTGATTCTTACATTCTTACCACCTCCTCTTCCTCAATGTTTTCTGATCCTTGATGTCATTTAGATGTCTTGTTTAGGGCCAAGCAGTCCAGTCACTTATTCTGTGGCTAGTTGCACAGAATTCTTCTGTTGCAAAAGGAAGCTTCTTGATTGAGTGATGATTGAGTGCTGAGAGCTGTTTTGATTTATGGGTATAATGATAGTTGATGTGGCAATTTGATATTAAGTACTGATAGCTAAATCTTAGTCATTCCTTTCCCCTGTAACCTATACTCTGCACTTCCATAGGCTCTTAGTCAGGTTACAGTATCAGAAATGTGTTCTCTGCTAAAAAGTGGCCCTTAAATCTAATCATAAAGCAGTCAGTTACCCCCAAATCATTCATATCGCTATTGTACTAAAGGTCGCCTCTTGTTGCCAAAGTGGCTGTTATTTATCAGCTTGCTTTCTTATACAGTCCAGAACCTCCTTCCTTAGAATAGTGCTGCTCATAGTGAGCAGGTCGTCCCACCTCAATTAGCAGATCAAGATAATCTCATATAGGCATTCCCAGAGGTCCTTCTCACATATGATTTTAAATTGTACCAAGTTGACAATTGAGACAGTCATGATGGGTTTAAATTTGAAAAGAATAAGTTGGGCTTGACATAGTGGTACATGAGTATAATGCCAGCACTCAGAAGGCTGAAGTAGACTGATGTGAGTTTGAGATCAACCCAAAATACATATTAAAACCATGTCAAAAAATTTAGTAAGTTGGATTGATGACTACTTGCAGTGGTAGGTGGATGTTAGACAGTTTTAGAGCAGCCATGCTGGGATGGTCTTTGAAGGTTCTGAAGGTCATCCTCAAGGCTGAAGGAACACACCCTGGTAACCTGGAGGAACTGATTCTAATCCATCATGGAGATAAAGTTTCCACTTGGACCCAATTTTCTGTTTATGAAAGAATATGGAGATTAGCTCTCCACTGTAGATAAGCCTTACCTTATGGTCTAGCACAAGATCAACTGGGTTGGGCCCCAGTATAAACAGACCAATGAGATGTAGAGGATCAAAAACTCCAATCAGGTTTTCAGAAACTGTTGCTAACCGATCAAGAAAAGCCATTTTTCTTGGTCTGTAACCTGACTAAGAGACCTCAGAGAGATCCCTTACACTTCTACCATTTGAAAGCATTGTGAGAAGACGGCCAACTACAAATCAGAAACTAGCCCTTACTAGATCCCTGCCATGCTTCATCCTTCATCTCTCTGCCTGTGGAACTTGAGAAATAAATTTCTTTTGTTTATAAATTGCCCAGTCTTTGGTACTTAGTAGCTTGATGACTGAGACACAAGTTAAGTCATGTTTGGGAAAAGTGCAAAGTTATCATGTGTGTCCTAACAGAGTTCCGAAGGGAGGAGCCAGTAGGGCAGCAGCACATACAGTAATGCTAGCAGAGAAATTTCCATAGCTGATAAAAGTAATCTACAGGCTAAGGTGTTGAATAAATTCTAAGAATGGTAAGCAAAAGAAGCTTGGTTCTTACTAAATGAATTTCCAAAGGGGTTCCAGTGTTCAATAAATTCTAAGAAAGGTAAGCAAAAAAAATTTGGTTCATGTTAAAGGAATTTCCAAAGGGGGTTCTTTATGAAGACAGAAAATAACTATTGCAAACACTCTGAGACATGGGTGGTCCTAAATAAGTCCTAAAATAAGAATATTTTATTGTATTATTAAATATTAATTTGTAAGGTTAAAAATAGTACTATATATTCTTCAGAAGTTGAATGGATAAATATGGGAGATCTAAACAATGGAATATAATTTAGTAATAAGAAGAATGAACTATCAAACATGAAGAGACATAGGAAAACTTAAAATGCATATCACTAATTTTAAGTGGCCAATCTGGGCACTGGAGAGATAACGCAGAGATTAATGCTTCACCTCACAAGCAGAAGGACCTGAGTTTCGCCCAGGAACCAATGTAAAAACTCTGGATAGAGAATTAGTAATCTGTACTAGGAGTCTGAAGCTTACTCTTTCAGCTTCCGTGATGAATGTGACCTAAGCTGTCTATAGTTTCTGCCAGTCAGCTATGTCTTTTCAGCCATAATAGACTATATCTTCCCTCTGGAGCCATAAGCCAAATAAATCCCTCTTTTCCCTTTCAGTTGAGTCTGAGTGTTGTCTCGCATCAGCAGAAAGAGTAACTACAACAGAAATTCGTACCAACAGTGAGGTATTTCTATGAAACTAAGAGAATATGGTACTAAAAAGTGAAGGAAGTGAGTTCCAATCCCCAGATTCCACATAAAGATTCTGGGTGGGTGTGGTAGGCTGCCTGTAATTCTATCCCTGGAAGGAGCGTGAGAATCCCCAGAGCTAACTGGCCAGCCCTAAGGGCAAGTTCTGGGTGTAATTAGAGATCCAGGTTCACAACAAGAGCATCAAGAAGGATTCCTGACAGCACTTGTGGGCCTCCATGGGCATATACCCTCAAGTACACGCATATCCATATACCCACACACATATACACACCCGCCTATGTACACACATGTACACACACACAAACAGGAAAGAAGAAAGAAAAGATAAGCTGTCATAGTTGGATACAGGTGTCAAGTTGACAGTGAGTGTTTGAACTATGGGCACATTTATAAACAGTGGTTGAGTTGGGCCCCAAGCAAACCTTCAGGAAATTGTCTAGTTCATGGGGAAGACCCAGGCCATGGGAATTAGGGTTAGTCCCTGGCAAGTAAATAAAATGGAGGGATCTAGGTAAGGAAGTTAACATCTTTCTGTATACTTGGCCACACATGCTGGTCTGGCAAGTAAGGATTGTCCCTCTTATCAGTTTATTCAGTGCATTTAGTGTGGCCATTTCCATCTGTCCTTGGTGTTGGTATGAACTCTCCTGATAAGCTGGACAAGGAACTGTAACTGGATAACTGGAAGCCAGAATAAAACCCCTTGTTCCCTTAAGCCATTTGGTTATGAATTTGCTGGTAACACTGCAGAGTAACTACAGCATAAGCTTAAGTACCTATCAGAAGCAGTCCTATTATCCATGAGATTTTTTTTCCCTTTTGGCAGAAACGACAGCAACAAAGACAGACAAAATATGGGAAATACTTGTTTTCAAGAACTGGACATCTAGTAACAAAAGAGATGACTTGAATGTCAAGGAACAGATCAGGTGAATGCTGCTGTAGTTTCAGGTGTCACTAGGAGGCCTCAACCAGGGCACAGGCAGAAATGGGATCTGGTCGGGGATTTCCTGCATCAGGAGGGAAGGTCTAACATGGAAGGAGACAACTTTGCATGTCTGTTCCTAACTCTCCATCTTACTTGAAATAGGACTTTTACCACTGTGTTAGCCAGGCTGGCTGGTCCTCAAGCTTATGGATTCTCCCATTTCTGCCTTCTGTTTCCAGTTGGTGCATGAGAAACTTGAGATGGTTGTGCTATTGGGCCATGGGTTCTGGAGATCTGAAGTCAGGTCAGGCCAGCACACTTGGGTAGACATATTTTTGCACACTGAACCATCTCTCCAGCCCTTTAAGTTACTTTTGTGAGGTATTTTCTATTGCATAAACTCTGTCTGTTTCTGTGTTTTTCTGTTTATCTCTCTTTCTCTCTCTCTCTCTCATAAAGGAAGGAGACTTTATCATGGAGGATTGATTTCTGAACCCTTGCACATGTTAAGAACGCATTCTATTACTGAACTACATGTATCCAGACCCCAAACATCTTTTTAAGACAGGATCTCAATGTATAACCCAGATTGGCCTCCAAATCATCTTCCTGTGACTGCCTCTCAAGTGCCACAACCTCAAGAGTGCGCCACCTTTGCGGTGATCTGAAGACTGTTTTTATTGTTCCTTGGTGAGGTGTATTTCAGAATGAGATAAGTTATTGGCAGAGTGTCAATTCTGTGTAGCTTCCTGGGAGTATTTCCCAAGCTTGATCCCAGGAAGGACTTAAAAGTTCTGTGTGGGAAGGGGAGGGCATATAGTCTAGCAGATAAAAAGTAATCATTTTGCAAATGGGTGATGGACCCCTCCCTCAGTGAGGTTTCCTACTCTTATTACATCTACCCTTGAATGTGCTATTACAACAAGACTCCAGTTTAACAGCTTTTTGTCTCTGGCCAGGGGGTGACATACAGTGCCCAGCAGAATGGAGTGAAGGGAATTGCAGGAGCAGCAAAACTGCAAAAGAAAATCAACAAACCACAATCCAGAACTTCAGAGACTCTATATCAATCACATAGAACTAGGACAGCCTAATCTCTCCCCATCCTGGAGCTCAGGGACATTTGCGGAAGAGGGGGCGGTAAGATTGTAAGAGCAAAAGGATGGGAGGAGCAACGATTTGCAAGATTCTCAACAATAGTTGGGGCCAAAGCAATCATAATGGGACTTTGCATGCCCTGCGCAATGTCCAGTGCACTGTTGCCCTCATAAAGTCTAGCATCTGTTAAGGGCACCGAGACCCCTGGAGGCAAGGGATTGACAGCCATAGTAGTGATCTTATGCTTAAGGGGAACAAGAGAGGTATGGAAAATCAGGTCCAATGGATAGAGGAACGTGGTAGTAGGGAGCTCCTGGAATTCCAAAAGAACGTAAAAAGAAAGTTCTGTGTGGACTGAAACTCAGGTTCAAAGGATATACAACGTGTACTAGGGGAGCTACATGCTTCCCAAAAGACTAAACAGACAGGAAATGTCTAATTGCAAAAAGTTTTAAGACAATCACCTCCCTTCAACTCAAAGAAAAAATCCAAAAGAGAACATTATAAAGCATGGCATCCTGCTTAACTAGACTGTCAGAGATTCAAGATTTTGACATATTTCTTCTTTGATTTCAATCAGAGATCTCCCCATGTTGCCACTTGTGCAGGATATAAGACATCCTTCAGGATCACAGAATTCACCCTGAAATTAATGAAGACTTTAAGTTTTCTGTTCACAATAAAAGCCAGAACTTGTTCCTCCTCTCTGAGAGGGTGATGCATCATTGATACTTTAATTATGATATTTATGATGTCCTATCACTGTGAGTCTGAGTATCCTCTAAACAAAGTTCTGCACAGGGTGATGAAAAAGCAATCAAAGTAATTGTTGTGGAGAGAGAGAGTAGAAAACACAGATTTAATTGGAAGGAAAGGCCTACATGAAGGTGCTAGAAATTGAGAAGATGACAGAGAATTAAGGAAACCTGGCCTGGCATTCACAGGCCTGTCATCCCAACTACTCAGAAGCTGTAGGCAGTAGGATTAAAGTTTGAGAACAGCCTGGGATACAGAGTGAATTTCAGGCCAGTATGGACAACTAGTAAGACCCTGTTTGAAAACTGATAGGAATACTACTCTTCCAGTTTCCTCACTTTCAGGGCAGAGCTTCTGCTTGATGGCTGCTGTCCTCCCCTCTCCCCCTCATAGTTGGTGCTTGTAAGAGCAAGTGCTTGCCTGGCCCTTAGTGCTGGGGGGAGGATGTGCGTGTCAGGGTCAAAGACTGACCCAGTCCACTACTTCCTGCGATGGGCAAAGGGTTGGAAATCACCTCTAGACCCTGCCTCCTCAGCCCATCCTGCCATTCCCTTATTCCAGCCTTTCTGTTCTTGTCGTCCTCTCTTTTTTCCCTCTTCCTGTGATTGGCCCAGCAATGCTGGAACTCCATTAAAAACTTCCATCTAGTCTGTAGTGTGGTGTATTTTTGAGGTAAATACCTGACATTTATACCTTACAAAAAGAAGTTCTGTGGATATAGTTGAACAGCAAAACACATGCCTAGCACATGCCAGGTTCAGGATTTGATACCCAGCCCCACAAAGTAAAAAAAGTAGTTCTACCCATCTTCCTCAAAAAGTACAGCAAATGCTCATTTGTAAAAGATGATTATTTTTTAAATTTTTATTTATTCATTTGTGTGTGTGTGTGTGTGTGTGTGTGTGTGTGTGTGTGTGTGTCAGAGGGCATTGTGTGTTCCTGTGGAGGACCAAGGGTGCAAAGGTAATTTAGGGAATCATCCTGGATTGCTTCTACCTCCTTCTTGCTTCTCTCTAGGATTTTCCAGGCTCCATCCACCAGGGCCAGAAGTGTGTGCTGCCTCAGTTTCTGCCTGGTGCTTTTACATGGGACTTGGGATCCAAACTCAAGACCTTCTGCTTGTAAGGCAGAGTCTTAAACCCTGAGCCATTTCTCCAGCTGTCATAGTTAGGTACAGGTGTCAACTTGATGGATGAGGGTTCGAGCTCTGAGCATATTTGTAGAAAATTAGTAGTTGAGGTAAGCCCAGAGTGAACCCGTAGGAGATTGTCTAGCTGATGGGGAAGGTGGTAGGTGGGACTAGTCCCCAGGCAGGTGAATAAAACGGAGGGAGTTGTTCAAGAATGGAAGCATCCTTGTACATACTTGACCAGACATACTGGTCTGGCAAATAAGAATTGTCCCTCTCTCAGCTGTTATGTGGATATGGCGTGGCTAATTACCTCATCCCTGGTGTTGGTGTGAGCTCCCTGCTAAGATGGAAAAGCAGCTGTAACCAGGAATTGTAATAGAAAATAAATCCCTTGTTCCCTTAAGCCATTTGATGGTGATTTTATCAACAACAATGCAGATGAACTGTGACACCAGCCAAAGATGATGATCTTAAAATGAGTTTATTTATGTTCTCTAGTAGGCACCAGGGATGCCAAATAAAATAAAACACCTGCTCCTAAGGCTTATGGCTTCTAGGAAGTCTTACAAATAATTCCCGTCCTGGGACCATGGATGTGTCTCACAGGAAGCATGCTAGCTAGTATGGACCAAGTTTGATACCCATCTCCACAAAAGAGCTCTAACAACCTGAGTAGGTCCTCCAACAGGCTTATGATGGGGGAATGCAGAGATCATCCAACTTCCTGGCTGAGAACCTGAGCACCAGCACTGAGTCAAGATGGGCCAGAACCCAATTGACAATCCAGAGGGCTAGAACGACTCTGCAGGATGGAACCGCATAGAAAAGCAGAGAAGCCTGCAGGTCATGAATGCTGGCAGGACAGAATGGTGCCCTTTGGGTGGATGCTCTCTATGGAGCCAGTATCATCTCAGTTCAGAATTTGATATTGAGAGACTGGGATTCATGGGTGTTGTAGCAGTTCGCCTGCATGGTTGCTGATAAAATCACCATCAAATGGCTTAAGGGAACAAATTGTCCCTTTACAGTTCTTAGTCCAGCTTGACAGAAGAGCTTACACCAACACCAGAGCTGAGGGAACTGGCTACACCATCTGCACATAACACCTAAGAGAAAGGACGATCCTTACTTGCCAGAGCAGCATGTCTGGCCAAGTGTACACAGGACGCCAACTTTCTCAATCAGCTCTCTGTATTTTATTCCAGGGCCTAGTTCCACCCACAACATGCTGGGCCTTCCCCATCAGCTGGACAATCTCCTGCAGGTTTTCTCTAGACTTAACTCAACAACTAATTCTCTACAAATGTGTCCAGAGCTCAAACCTTCAACTGTAAAGTTGACACCCAACTAGGACAGGTGTGTATACAAGATAGAGAAAGGCAGGCATACACCTGCCACCCCAGTTAGGTGGGCAGCTTGCTGACTTTGGAACACAAAGACCCTGTCCCAGACCAAAATTAAACCACCCAACCAAAATTACAAATCAACTTTTTTTTGTTTCAGGAAAAACTCCATATCTCCCCAGGAGATAACAAGGTAAATAGTAATCATCTGGGTCATGTTCTACTAAGTGTCTGATCCATGGCAGTGTTATCACTTCTAATCATTTTACGGATGAGAAAACAGATGTGCAGAAAAGTTAAGTGATTTTCTCACGTGCACACAACAAGTGCATAATCTCCGAGCGGATGCTAGAACGGACCAACAGGCTTGAACGTTCATGACCTTGTCGGCCTGGAGCTCCAGTCCTGCCTCAGTCTCCTGAAAGCTGATGCCACAGGAGTGTTACCATGTCTGAAACATTTGCTGCCGGTTTATCTTCCCAGGCCCCTGTGTGTAAGCATGCTCAGTGTCAGAGCGTCAAGGAGGAGCTCAGAGGATGAAAAGGGGATTGACATGGTGTTCTCCAGACTTTGGGAGGCTGAACACAATCAATGAGTGCTCAGGCCCTCTAAAGAGTGGAACAGAGGGTCACCCTATCAGCACACAGGGGCAGCAGGACCAGTGGCGTTGGGCACACAAGGGTCTTTGAAGAACACCCTGATCGACTGGAATGCAGCAGGATTTCCATGAGAATACTGCCTGAAGGGGTGAGAGATGGCTTTTTCCTGAGCACACATGGGACTTCTGGATTCCTAGAGATTACTGAAGGAGTCTCGAAGCAATTGCTGAGATACTGTGGTTGTCAAGTGAGGTCTAAAGGCCACTGTGATTTAGACGTCAATGTCAAGGCCATTTGACCTGTTTTTCTTGGAACAGTCATATTCCGTCACAATGTATTGCTGCTGTTTTAAATGGTCTAATTATAGGGGAAGTTTAGGTCTTATGTACTTTTCTATATTGGTCATATTTTTTTCTTTTTTTTAAAATAGGACATCTGTATTAGTTATTTTTTGTGTGCTATGAAACACCACCAAAGGTCAACCATCTTAAGAGGAGAAAAAGGGAGATTTGTTCAGCTTATTATTCCAGAGGGGAGATATAGTCCTTTAGGTGGAAAAGGCATGGCTGGTTGGCAAAAGCTGGAAGCAGGTGGAAGCATCCTTCATGGAGGCTGAGAGCTGCAAAACTGCAAACTGTAAGAGCAGACCCCCCCCGGAAGGAGGGTGGGGGTAATGAACCTCAAAAGCCTGCCTGCTGGTCACGTGCCTTCCTCCAGCAAGGCTACACCTTCTAAAGATGCCATGACCTTCCCAAACAACAGAAGATTCAAACACATGAGCCTGTCGGGGGCAACTCACACTTTGAGACATGACAGCATCCCTATGTGTCAGGCTGACCCAGAACTCAGTTGCATAGTCCAAGTTGGCCTCACATTCATGATCTTCCTTCCTCTGCCTCTCAAATGCTAATACCACAGATGTGTGTGTATGTGATCATGCCAGTTTATAGAAAGCATTAAACAAAAAAACTCTCGATTTTTTAAGTTAAAACATAAGCTGGATTTCACTGCAGCCTTCCAATGGGTTTCAAGGTAGTTTTTCTCCCCACGATGAGAGCTGTATGCAGGACCATGGTGCGGTAGGAACAGAGGTAATATTTACATTGAGCAGGTAAGAAATGACTACTGTGAGAGTGGAGAAGAAACAACAATTATTAGAAACACTTGGTGGGCTGGGAATGTAGCTCATGAATAAGAGCACTTAGCATATACAAGGGACCTGGTGTCTGTCCCTAGCATTGCAAAGGAAAGAAAGAAGAACCATTTAGGAACAGTTATGTTACATAGATCCTGTGTGAGATTCTCTTGATTGTCCTGGTGGTCTCTGTGTCCCTGTTGCCGAGAGCCCATGCACTTGGTCCTCTCCTCCAGGGCTCTGAAGAACATCATTTGGGACCAGATACAGTGCTGACTGTGTCTGGACTTGTTTGTTTGCAGGAACTCTTCACCTAGTGGTAGATAATTCTTCTGTGTGATGAGAAAATCATGCTATATAAGAAATTAATTCCTCTATTTTGGTCAGTCAATCATTTATATAACTGCCTTCTGAGCTTTCTCCTGTAATGATTGTGGAGTCCATGAAATTCTGATATCTTATCCAATTAATAGCCTTCATGAAGAAAATTCTTTCAGTTGAGGTGATATGTTCCTTTGCAATTGGTTGTGCCACAGTAAAATGGGTAGATCCACAGGTTCAGCAAGGCCAAATTCTCTGTTGTCACAGCATAGGATGTTTCCAAGTGAATCATGGCAGTTTCATAGGATTCTGCAGAACAAGCTGACCTGTATAACCAGGTTTGAGGAGGATGGTTCCTTCTTAGAAAAAGCTATCATTCACAGATTGTCTGCATTTTGAAATTCCGTTGAGTAAGGCATGGCTACCAGCTCTCTTAGTTTCTTAACTGCTACTTCCCTGGTTCACCTCCAACTGTGTTAGACTATCATTGAAAGTCTCTTTTCAGTGCCCTGAACTCCCACTAAGCACGTTTGTTTTTGCAGTTAGTATGTCAATAATGAAATGCCTTTGTAGTTAGTCCCACAAATTATGTGACAAAGCAGCCACCATAATTTTGATGAATGGAAATTACTTCATGCACATATGTCTGATGCTAAGTGGCAAGACATGGATACAGATGAGCTGTTGGGATTTCTTTTGCTAAATGGTCATATGAACACAGAGTGACTCTCAATTCTATGCTCAGATTGTCATACACTTAAGGTCCCCACTCTATGCCTTAGGTTTTGGAAGCTGCTGGGGATTTTCTTGATCTCTCCCATGATTCTACCTCCCTCTCATCTTCATTATCTTCAAATATGGCAAAAACACTGGTTTGACAGTGACTGCTTCAGCTCGTACCTTTAGCAAACCCAGCCCCTTTCTTTCTGGCTTATCACTCCCCAGAAGACCCCGAACTACAGAAGGAGATTACTACAGACTCCCTTTCCTTTAGGGTTCAGGGGGTATTTGTTTATTTATTTATTTGTTCATTCGTTCGTTTGTTCATTCATTCATTCGTTTATTGCGGAGTGGTACGTGCCTCAGGAGAGTGGAGGGGGAGTCCAGAGGATAATTTCCAGAAGTCAGGTCTCTCCTTCCACCACGTGGCATCTGGAATAGAGCTCAGATTGTCAGATTAGGCAGCAAGTGCTCTGAATCATCTTGCTGGTCTCAGAGACTCCCTTTCAATACTTGATCGCTTTTCTTTTCTTGCCTAAAGAACTGCTTTCTATTACCTTTGGGTTCTTTGGAAATGCGTAGCTGGATTGCCTTATCCTGGCGTTCCCCAGTCTTCTCTGCTAGCTGACACGGAGGCTGTGCAGTAAAGAACTTCGGTTTGATGGGCTCCACTAAGTGCTGAATGGAAAGCTAACATCATCTGTTCCGGCACATAGCAAAATACCACAGGCCAGAACACCTGGAAATAACCGACATTTGTTACAGTTCCAAAGGCTAGAAGGCTCAAGATCAATCCATCTCTGTTGGTGACAAGTCCCTTGCTGTATGTCTTTCCACACTGGGGGGAACAGAAAGAACACGATCGACCCAACCATTTTCTCAAAACCCAACTTCCTAAGAATTACTGTTGCGCTGGAAATGACATAGCAACATGAATCATGGAGGGAACACAAATATTAAGCTATAGAACTTGGATTCCTGGGGCTGGAGAGGTGGCTCAGGGGTTAAGCCTCCGCCTTGCAGGTGGAAGGTCCTGAGTTCGGATCCCAGATCCCACGTATAGACGCGGGGGCGGCCTGCGCTTCTTGTCCTGGTAGGGCGGAGCCTGTGAATCCCAGGGCAGAAGGAGCTGGAGGCGTCCATGGTGGTTCACGAATTCGTCCGTGGTTCTACACATACACAGACACACATACACACACACAGAGACGCGCGCGCGCACATACACACAGTTGAATAAGTAATAATAATAATAATAATAATTTTTTAAAAAAAGAACTTGGATTCCTAGTCCACATTCAGGGGAAAATGCCTAAACTCATTATTGCAACAAGCTTCTCCAGCCTCTGCTCTACCTGCAAAGCTTAAAAGGTGGTGCTCTGCCATCAAGACATGGTGACTGGTGAGAAAGATTAGAGGCAGGAGTGAGGAGCATCTTATACTCCCAGCATTGCAAGGAGATTCTGCACTTGTATTTCAACCCCTTAGCCCCTCAGTCCTCTTAAGCTGAAGCAGGAAGATATTCATTGTTATGAACCATGGGGCTCTGTTTCTCCTGACATGGAGGCTGTACAACGGCTACTTCCATTGTAGTTCTGCTTCTTCTACGTCCCTCTCTTGCACAAACCAATCTGAGGACCACAATGTCCCTACTTTAGAGCTTCTTCCCACCAACATGTACCTAGGGCTCTGAGGCTTACTGTTTATTTGCTGTGGAAGGAAACATAGAGAAGTAATGGTTAGAAATCTGTTCCTTAGTGGTACCTAAGAAGCTTAGGAGATAGATAGAAATGACCTGACCTGACTCCATGATGGCCTCTTTGGAAACCTCTGTCCAACTCCAGATGTAAGTCGAACAATGCCTACTGCTCTCCTCTTCTGAAGAGGAGGATTTGCTTCTACTTAATGGTTTGTATACATGTTTCCTTAAGCCAAATTCCATCAGCACTGGGCCTCTCCTTTCTGGAGGGCCTACCTTAGACTGTTGGCATTCCTCTCATCTCATTATCTTCAGATGTGGCAAGAACACTGGTCCCTGTGATGTCCAAGTTGGCAGTGGTTAATATGCCACCTCAACTACACTGTATCATGCAGTTGTTTAGCCTGATACTAATATTTTTGTCATGCAGGTATTTGTAGATGTTGCTATCTTACAATCAGTTGATTTGAAGTGGAGATTATCTAATATATATTCTAGGCTTCTTCCCATCTACTCAAGGAATGCCAAACTTACAATTTCAGATACTTAGGGCCTGATAGTTGAAGAATCTGCAACCAGAAGGATATGGAACCAGGAATAGTAGTACTGCAATGTACCTAGCTAGCACTTATATTCAAACAGACTCACAATTGGTTAAATCTAAATGTAGCAGCTAAAACTTTGAAATTATCAAGAGGAAAAAATAGGCAAAAATTTTTGTAATTTTGGATTAGACCATCAATTATTCTTCTCTTCCTCCTCCTCTTCCTTCTCCTCTTTCTTGTGATCCTGCTGTATCAGCCTCCCAAGTGTTGGCACTGTAGGCATGTATCACAACACCTAGAGAACTGTACTCTTAAATAGGTGAACTTCATGGTGTTTGAATTGTATCCCAAAATAATATTTACTTTTCAAAAGAATGTGGGATGGGAATAATTGTTATGGTTGTCTTCAGAAAATGCAGTTGATGTGTGGCCTAAGTACTGCTGAACTGTGAGAGGTGAGTAGCCACATCTGCAAGGTACAGGGGCTCTCCAAAATCTGAATTACTCTAGTATACTGGACCCGGAAGAAGTTTGTAGTTAACAAGTCAAAAGCATACGTGGGAGGAGGGGAGGGGATTTACATAGCATACTGAGAATGAATCTAGTCTTTTCCAGAGCACGGACTCTTATGACTGAAGTGAACGATTGACTTGATCAGTCAATTGGCTACGCCTATTCTTTTTCCTACCTCTCTCCCTTTAAAGCAAACTAACAAGTGCGCAAACAAACCTAAGCACTCAGGAAAAAAAATCCTAAGTTTAAGACTGGGCACCTATGCAAGCTTACCTACCCTAGGCCCGTGTCTCATCTTCGAATTCTGCTACGACTGATAATCAGTACCACCCTCTTACACAAACCTGTTTCCAAGATCCCTCTAACTTCAGGGGCATATCTCATGCAATTTTCTCCTTTTACTTGCCCACTCGTTTCTTAATTGCTTATCAATGTATTTCTGAGAGAGGCCAGGGTACGCTTCACATTTCTCTCCTTCGGACTTTGTAGTTTGGCCCCAAGGAAAAATGCTATGACCCTTGAATTAGTCTGAGCTAGCCAAGTGCAAGCCTCACTTTAAGAACCTTTGTGTCTGGTGGGGTCTACCCCTTCAAGACCCACTCTGTGTCTGATGGGGAAATGACAACCAAGTGTGGACAGAATCTCACTGGGTATCAGTAATTCCCATTGCCTGTCCTTTGCTCATGTCTCTCTCCATCTTGTCTTTACTTTTCTGTGACTGGCCCAAGCACTGGCAATTTTGTCTGAAGTCTTCAGTTCCATCCATGGTTCACACTGCCCATTACTTCCTGCCTTAGTTGGTCTCACTGCCAGGAAAGATGACCTTCCACTTACCCAACATCTTTTTCCTAAACATATTTTCCATTTGAAGGCTATTTCAACTTAGTCTTGTGTTTTCCTGATTTTTGGACCCTACCCAAACTTCGGGAGGAATTAGGTGGGCTTACTTCTTCATTCACAGTCCCTAACACATCTTCACTTTATAGCTACCCTGTGAGGGAAAATTGAGATACTAGCAGAGCAAGTGGGAGACAGAAACACCATGGCTCAAAAGAATGCATGTTTGCCAGGACATTTAAGGAACTGGCAGAATGAATTATCTTAGTGCCATAAGACTACCTCTTCACAAAGTGGCTATAGAAATCCAAATTTCTGACCTTGTTCCAGTAGAACCCATCAAGAACTGGACATTCTATTCTCCAATGTGGGGTGAAGTATCAAAATAGCAACAACTGTCAGGGTTGAGCTTAAAATTTCTTACCTGCACAGTGTTTCCTTTGAATTGTTACATTGTTATATATATATATAGTTGTTATATTTGCTTTTATGTGCCTAGATACCTGACAGAAACAACTTCAGGGAAGAAAGGTTGATTTGGGAACCTTAGAGATTTCAGTCTGTCACAGTGGGGAAGTCATAGTAAAATATATGGTGGCAGGTACATGTGATTGGAAAGTCCATATACAGCATCATACCAGGACCAAAGCCAGTGATAGGTAGAACCTTCAGCAAGCATACCCCTGGCGACTTAATTCAGTCTGCCAGTCATCACCTCCGGAGGGCTTTACAGGTCCCCAAAACAGTAACACCAGCTGAGAAACAAGTGTTCAAACATTTCAAACCACAAAGGAGATCCAAGCCAATTACCTGAAGGAACACTGAAAAAAAATCAATGAAGGTACAGGTCTCCAAAAGGCTCAGTGGTGCTTGGCATGACAGAATTGGTTAGGTCCCAAAGAGTTCATTGTGCTAAAGATGGACAGAGGCTGTCTGCTCATACATACACACCTTCTGAGTCTTAGAGATGTGGGGTCTCTCTCTGTCTCTTGTCAGTGTGATGAACTGGCCACTAATGGCACCATGCTGGGCATTAACAAGACTCTCCCTTGCCTAGTTGAAAATACGTGCACTTGGCTCTTCTTAGCTGTGGCTAGTGGAACCCTCCACCCCACAGTCAATAGCATTGCCATTGAGCTGCCCAAACAGACTTGGGGGTCCCAAATAATTTCCCACCTCAAGAGGTAGGGTGAAATTTCAAAGTAAACCATGCCCCCTTGCTCCCACTTCTTCCGTTCTGGTCAGGCCATCAAGTATGGAAAGAGTTCTGAGATGCTGTGCCCCTTCCCTCAGAGCCAAGGGAGCAGCGATTTCTCAGCAGAATTTTCAAAGGCTCTCATTTGTAGTTCTGCCTTGAGTCTATTTCTACTGAGCTGTGGAGGTGTGAGCAGATGCATGTCCAGCCATTTTTCTATTTCCAGTAGCAGTTTCAGCAGGTGTGTGTTACTTACTAGAGATTTCATAACATGAAGGGTTGGTTCTGTACCATCTCCCACAACAGCACTGGGTAGATGTTGGATAAGTGTTTTAACATCTGCTGGTCTTAATGATTGATTCAGGAATGAACTGGCACAGCATCACCTGTAACCATCTTTGCCTCCTTGTGCCATACTTGTGAAAGACATGGAGGAAGGCTAAAGATATGGATGAAGCAAAAGATGGAATCTGAAGAAAGACTGAATGCTCAGTATAGATACTGAACCAATCTATACCTGATGATCGCATAATTCCTGAAGGCTTTAACTAGAACACGCAGAAGCTCACAGCCTGCCTCAAGAGATATATCTTGCCCACCAGACACACACACACACACACACACACACACACACACACACACTCATGTCAGCTAGGACAGGCTGGGATCTGGATGACAGCCAGAACTACTTTCTGTCCAGAGCACCCCACTGGGCTGGTCAAGGCTGGGCTTTTCCCATTTTCCTTCTTTTTTTGCCCTCCTTTCTCCACTTCCTGTTCATAAGTATTAGTCTCTAGTAATCTTCTTAATCTCACTGTCTGCTTCTGAAAGAATCTAAGCTGTGAAAACAATAATTGAGAGATTTCTGCAAATGCTCCACATTCCATTTACATGGCTATTTATAAGTGTGTTGCACTGAACCTGTCTGTCTCCTGGCGCTCTCTTAAAGGGGCTGGTCCTCATTCTCCTGGGTCTGCGGCTCACAGTTCCCTCTTCTGCATGTATGCTTTCCTCTCTGCACAACACAGAAGCCTACTGAGTCCCCCCCACCAAAAAAAAAGGGGCCTCCTTCCTCTGTGGCCTCAGTTCTTTCTTTTTTTTATTTAAATTTTTAAATTTTTGAACCAGGTCCTTCCCATCCCAACCCCTGAGCTGATGATGGGTTGCTGGGGACACTTTAGTGTACAAACCCAGAAAGGCTCAGAAATCCTTGGATTGTAGAGTCCCACTTTTCAAATTTTTCTGACTTCATCCTGCATTAAGTCTTAGACTTCTGCTTTCTTACAGCCACAAACCAAGAGCAACTTTGGTTAGACAGTGCGAGGAGGTGGGAATCCTCATCTTAGCAATGAGAAAAGGGAACCTAGGAGAAGAGTTACCTATGGTTTTCAGGTGTTCCAGAAACTGCCAGCTGACCTTTGGACCCTGGAGGCCTGACTTCAGAGCCCGAGAGCCATACTCCTCTGGTTCTCCCCACCATGCAGGAGAGTTCAGCCACTCCTTAATGTGGCTCTCAGTCACTCTCAGGGCTGCACTGGTCACAAGTACTTTGCAGAGATTGAGATGTGCTAGGAACCAGCTGTAGCCACTCAAGTCTCGACCAGCAAGAAAGCAGCCCAGTAAGTTCTGTCTGTGCCAGAATCTGCTTGTAGCTGAGGAAACTTGAATTGCAGCTAATTTGGGTGGCTGCTAGGATAGAGCCCCAGGCCAGGTGCATGCTAGATAAATGCTCTTTACCTTGGAGCCCCAATCCAACCCTACAATTAGCATTTTGTTTGTTTTTGTCTGTTATTGTTCTTCTAAGCTTAGGGACCGCTAAAGTCCTTCAAGCCAGCAACGATCTCATACACACAACTGGGACACAGAGAAGTGGCCAGTGCTGGAAAACGGGGTGGGGGAGATGCAAAGCCAGAGCTAGTACCAGCCAAAAAGTGTAGCTAAGAGACCTAGCTCCTGGCTCCCAGCCCTGTTTATTACGGTTCATGTTAGCAGACCATACAGATCCCACAGGGAGGTGAGGGCCCAGGGTGGGTTAGGACTTTAGCAGCAGAGCTTTGGGAGGTGGAGTATTTTCCTTCACTTCTGAAAGGCCCCAGAAGAGCAAGTTTTAGGAACCATGTAGTCTAGACAAATAGTTCAAGCCTCCCTCCCCTCTTGTTCTATTCTCCTTCCTGGTCCTTGCCTTGCATGGGTTCCGTTCCTACAGAAAGGAGAATGTCCCCTTCCCAGATCCTTCTTTCCCTTCCTGGCCCCTTCTTCCCCTTCCAGCTCCTACAGAATCTCTTCCACTTGAAACCCAGACATTTCCCACCCAAACTCAGAGCAAACTCCCTATGGTTTTCTTTTCTCCCTGACAGAAAACTTCAAGATTACTTCATTTCAGGATTTCCCTAATGTTGCAAAAGAACTCCAGAGACAGAGAGAGTAGAGCAAGCCTCCCTCTCCTCTCCTATGCCAGGCAGAGCACAGAGATCTATGGCCTCATTTCTGCCCTCTCTCTAAAGCAAACCTTCAGAAAGAGCTGCTCTTGATGTGGGAAGAGTCTTTCCTTTGTTTGTCAAACGTCCCTTCGTGTTCGCCAAAAGTTACAAGGTCCCTGTTCAGGGCCAAATGTTACTGGGACGACTGTCCCAATGTTGCAGGGTTCTTGTATCCCGGAGTCGAAAATTAAAATCAGAACACGTGTAGAGGATTAAGGTACAGTTTATTAGAGGAGAGAAAGGCTGGAACTCATGGACTCCAGATGTGGAGTACCATGAGGGGCAGGCACCATGAGGGGCAAGCACCTTGATGAACTCATGGACTCCAGGCATGGAATCCATGAGAAACAGGCAAGGAACAGAACTCATGGCACTGCGAGTGTCATGAGGGACTAGGGCACCAAAGATGGCTGCCAGGGTCAGGCATATTTGTACCCCTAGGCAAGCCCGGGAACTGGCTTTTTCTCATTGGTTAACGACCATTGGGGCCCAACCCAGTTGCTCCTGGGACCACATGGGACTAGAGACCAAGTGTTTGTTGGATGTGTAGAGCTCATCTCCATAATCCTTTCATAGGGAAGTTGCCCATCTTATCTCCAAGAGTATTGGAGTCAGTTCCTCAGCAGGGGTGTCCCTTCAGGGTGAACCCAACAGTGGAGGATAACCTTCAGGAATTCCAAAGACCTTCAAAGACCTTAGAGACCCATCCTGCCTTACTATGATCTCTCATTTCCTGTGAATTCTATCACTCTGTTGGTCCATCTCTGTCTTGTTTCCTGGAGCTTTCATACTGTTCAATCTAATGAATCTTAGATTTTCCTTGACTTGCAGCAGTAGATACAGTTGATATTCTTTTCATTTTTCTGGTTTTTGATGGAATTTCTGTGTAACCCCGGCTAGTCTTGGATGCACTGTCTTCTTGTGTGAGCCTCCCAATAACACAGGATATTTGACAAACAGAGAGGGAAGACTATTTCCGCATCATTAGAATCTGGATTGTAGGCATGCATTACCATGACTGATTTAGATAACATTTCTGTTCTTCAACAATATCTCTGGTTTTCCTGTGTCTTTGTTGGTTCTTTCTCATCTTTACTTCAGAACACTGTTGTGGTCCCCAGACATCTCTTCTTTACCAAATTACATGTATTCCTTTCTATTCCACCTGCTCGATGTTATAGAGTATACCACAGTTGTCATAGTTAGGCACAGGTGTCAACTTGACATTTGAGGGTTTGACCTCTGGGCATATTTGTAGAGAATTAGTGGTTAGGTTAAGCCCAGAGCAAACCTGCAGGAAATTGTCTGGCTGATGGGGAAGGCCCAGGTGGGTGGGATTAGGCCCTGGAATAAAACACAGAAACCTGGTTGAGAGAGTCGGTATCCTTGTGTATACTTAGCCAGACATGCTGCTCTGGCAAGTAAGGATCGTCCCTGTCTCAGCCATTATGTAGAGATGGTGTGGTCAGTTTCCTCAGCTCTGGTGTTGGTGCGTGCTCTCCCATCAAGCTGGACAGACTGTAATTGGACCATCATAAGAAAATAAACCCCTCGTTCCCTTAAGCTGTTTGATTGTCATTTAGTAGCAACTATGTAGGCTTACTGCAACAGAATTTGGTACCAGTAATACCAAAATCTCACTATGTGGATTTTGTGGCTTTTGAGCAGTTTTGCCAGACAAAGTTTGAAATGTTTGAAGAATTTGACTTTGTGGATTACAAATACTGTTCTTCAGAGTTTATTGGGCCATTCGGAAAATAGTGGTGTTGAGAGAGTTATGGATTGTTTGGACCCAGTTTATGATGAAGGGAACAAGGACTTTGGTGAAGTTGAATTTAAAGATGATACACTGGTTTGTTTGATAGAGGAGAGCTGTGTTGGTGGCCATGAAGCTCAGATGTTGTTGGAAAAATGAATATCAATGAAGGAAAACCTAGTGACTTGCATTGGGACAGTGGAAGACATGAAAACCACAATATGGCAAGTTTGAAAAATCCAGATTCCTTCAGGGGCCAAAAGCCCAAGTTAAAACTGTTTCTTGCCCTTTGCTAGTGCGGCTGCCTAGAAAAGAGGCTTTTCTAGCATCAGCATGCTAAAGTTGGTGCAGCTGTGGCTCGAGTCGACCAAGCTATGCTTCAGCCTTGCTTCGGACTCTGGCAGTGTCTCCCAGATGATACTGGTTTTGGTGTATTACTGAGGGGTTCATGGAGAGCAGCAAAAGCTTGGCACCAAGTGGCAGGCATAGAGTTTCTGCAAGAGAAGGTGAAGCTTACGGCTGCAGAGGAGAACCCAGAGTGGTGTTTGAGATGCAGGACCGTGGGATGTATGCTGAGGATGGTTGCGAGTGGAGATTCAGCCTGGTTCAGAGGAACTCTGCTCTTACAACTTCAAGCTGAAAACAGGGACTGGGAATGCCTAGGATCTTTGAGCTGCCTTGACTATGTGATTAGCAACAGAAGATGGACAATGAAGTACAGGATGTGGTACTTGATTTGCTGGACTTCGATTTTAATTTGAAGAAAAACTTTGAACTTTTAAAAAATTTTGAACTTTTAAAATGTTGGAACTGAAGTTTTTTTTATTTTTTATTATTTTTTCAATTCTGCATGTATGCGTGTGTGCGCGTGTGAATGTATGTATGTGTGTGTGTGTGTGTGTGTGTGTGTGTGTGTGTGTGTGTGTATGTGTGTGTGTGTAGAACCACGGACGAATTCGGGAACCACCATGGACGCTTCCACTTCCTCCTTATTTACTCTGCTCCGGGATTCACAGGCTCCGCCCTACCAGGGCCAGAAACGCAGGCCGCCCCCTTCCGCCCAGCGTCTATACGTGGGGTCTAGGATCTGAACTCAGGACCTCCGCCTGCAAGGCAGAGGCTTAACCCCTGAGCCACCTCTCTAGCCCCAGGAACTGAAGTTTTAATGAGAGAACTTTTCAAATTTGTCCATGAAATGCATTTATATATATATTTTTTGAATCACATGGCAACGTTTACTTTTAAATGATTACTAGTACACTAAATAATCACAAGGAAGTTCTTCAGTCTTAGCATCTAGTAATTGTGATTAGTATAAACTAACAGCAGCCTGAACAAGCATATCAGTACGCGCTATTCTATTCCTTAGCCAGGATGGACTACTTTTAAGGCTGGCTGCTGCGTCATAAAAGTTACAAATGACTATTTACTACTTTTTCAAAGATAAAGCCCCTGACCTTTAAGAAAGTATAAGGGAAAATTTAATCCCTTTCTTTCTTCAAAGAATTTTTTCCTACTAAACTAAGAAAGATGTAATCAACACTCATACGTGTTGCTGGAGAAAAGATACGTAGGAAAACAGATAACATATACTCCATTAAATTTCTAAGATACACAAGTAAAAAGATGAAGCTTTGGATAAATATTGTACTAAGTCTGTACAAAGAGCTAGATTTGCTACTCTCCAAAAAGTGAAGACACCTATACAGCACAGAGAAATAATTTAATGCCTTTCCTAAAACAAAGCTGGAGATTTGCCAAGGCTTCCTTCTCAAGAGGATGTCTCCAATGGCAACGAGAGAGTAGATGCTTCCTTCTGCTTCTATCCATTTACTCAGTAGTTTTCGTGGACTTCTGGCTGAATGTCACAAACGAAGGCCAAGAGGTTATCCAGGACTTCATCCCTGTTCTGCTGGAAGTACTTCTGAAGAACCGTCATCTTCTCCTGGGTCTCCTTCTCTACTTCAGTGCTGCAGCTGCCATGGGACCCCACCGAGCTTCCTTGGCCTTGAACTCTTTCTCCCTCTGCAGACGGTGCTGCTCAATCTCAGCCTGGGCTGCTTCTTTGGCCTGCTTCAGCCTCCGGTTCTGTCGCTTGCGGGCCTCCAACACCTTCTCAGCCGCTCGCTTCTCCGCCTGCAGCAGCTGCTCTCGATGGGCCGCGACGAGGGGCCTGAAGCCGAGCGGCCGCCCTCAAAATGCATTTATATATTTTTTTAATTTTTTTATTATTTATTCAATTGTGCATGTGTATGTGTATGTGTGTGTGTGTGTAGAACCACGGACGCCTCCACCTCCTCCTTGTTTACTCTGCTCGGGGATTCACAGGCTCCGCCCTACCAGGACCAGAAACGCAGGCTGCCCTTCTGCCTGGCGTCTATACGTGGGGTCTAGGATCCGAACTCAGGACCTTTCGCCTGCAAGGCAGAGGCTTAACCCCTGAGCCACCTCTCCAGCCCCATGCATTTATATTTTTAAGATACCTTTTTAACATCTGTGGGGACAAGGAAAGGTTACAGTTTAAAAGTGCTATTGTTTTTGTGTCAAGTTGACAAGGTGTGAAGTGTCATAGTTAAGCACAATGTCAACTTGAATGTTGAGGGTTTGAGCTCTGGGCACATTTGTAGAGAATTGGTAGTTGAGTTAAACCCAGAGAAAACCTGCAAGAGATTGTCTAGCTGATAAGGAAGGTCCAGCCCATGGTGGATGGGATTAGGCCCTGGAATAAATCACGGAAACTAGTTGAGAGAGTCGGCATCCTTCTGTACACTTGGCCAGACATGCTGGTCCCTCTCTCAGCTGTTGTGTAGAAATAGTGTGGATACTCTCCCTTCAAGCTGGACTGAGAACTGTAACCAGTAATCATAAGAGAATAAATCCCTTGTTCCCTTAAGCCATTTGATGGTCATTTATCAGCAACTATTCAGACGAACTGCAGCAAGCTCCAAACAGGGACTGGGAATGCCTAGAAACTTTGAGCCACTGTGACTATGTGATGAGCAACAGAAGATGGACACTGAAGTAAAGGATGCGGTGTTCAATTTGCTGGACTTTGGTCTTTCTAATGTTTTCTTATTGTTTAAGATCCTTCTGTTTTAATGTTTTATTTGTTTTAAAGTATTTAACATATTCTGATATAATACACTTTTAAGGTTAAGAATTTTGAACTTTTAAAATATTAGAACTGAAGTTTTATTGAGAAAACATTTTATATTTGTCTATGAAATGTATTTATATTTTTAAGATAACTTTTAACATCTGTGGGGAACAAGGATTGAAGGTTACAGTTTAAAAGTGCTATGTTTTTGTGTCAATTTGACAAGAGGTAGAATGTCATACTTAGACACAGATGTCAATTTGACAGTTGAGGGTTTGAGCTCTGGGCACATTTGTAGAGAATTAGTGTTTGGGTTAAGCCCAGAGCAAACCTGCAGGAGATTGTCTAGCTGATGGGAAGGCCTGGGTGGGTGGGACTAGGCCCTGGAATAAAACACAGGGAGATGGTTGAGAGCATCAGCAGCTTGTGTATAATTTGGCCAGACATGCTGCTCTGGCACGTAAGGATTGTCCCTCTTTCAGCCATTACATAGAGATGGGGTGGCAGTTCCTTCAGCTCTGGTGTCGGTGCGTGGTCTTCTGCCAAGCTGGACAGACTGTAACTGGGCTAGCATAAGAAAATAAACCCCTGTTCCCTTAAGCCATTTGATGAACTACAAAGATGAACTGCAACAACAGGACAATTCAATACTGATGCTAACAACTAGTTTTGCCATCACATTCTGTGAATTAAAGGGAATATTTTCAAGGACTGGTCATTATATCAGATACCAGTTACAAAGGTGTCTCAAGGCCACATGCAGTTCTGATTTTTGCAGATTCAGATAATTCCCTCAGGTTTAATAAAAGGTACTGATAGAACTCCTTGGAAGTGCTAGACTTTGACCACAGTTTCATCTAACAGTAGACACATAGGTCTCAAAGTACAACAGAACTCCGGTGCCTTCTCCTCCTGGAGTCAGGGCATGTCACCGTTCAAGCTCACCAATGTGCTAACCAGGAGACGCTTAAAAATTTTGGGTCCATAGCTATAACTAATTGCTAATCACCAAGCCATGAGATTGAGCTCAATCTCCAATTAACCTCCTCTCTCAGACTTTATATCAACCACCTGGAACTAGGCCAGCCTAATCTCTCCCCATCCTGAAGCTCAGGAAAATTTGCGGAAGAGGGGGTGGTAAGATTGTAAGAGCCTAAAGATGGGGAGGAGCAACAATATGCAAGATACTCCACACAAGTTGGGCCAAAGCAATCATAATAGGACTTTGCATGCCCTGCGCAATGACCAACACATTATTGACCCCTCAAAGTCTAGCATGGACTAAAGGCACTAGGATCCTTAGAAGCTAAGGATTAACAGCCACAATAGTGTTCCTATACTTAAAGGGAACACAAGAAAGAGTTCTAGGAAATGCCACTGAGTCCTTACACCTCATCAGAGAGGAGGACCCAGAGGAAAGTTTGACATACACATTAAAGGATGCTCCAGGGATGGGGGGGAGGAGGCACTGGGAGATAGGAAGGGAGGGAGGGGAAGGAAGGGGAAAAGGGTGGAGGGAGCAAGGGGATCTAGGAAAGGGTGGAGGAAGGGCAGGGACGGGGTACCTATTAAGTTTGTATGGGCAGAAATAAAAAATTAAAAAATTATAAAAAAACCTCCTGTCTCCTGATATGAGACCAGCCCAGTGTTCCAACTCTCTAATAGTTAGTGCAGTATTAACCTCTGCCTCCCCATAGTTGTCAAGATCACCACGGATCCTCTGTCACCAGCACTCACCATATTCCAAGTTTCTGAAGATCTGGGTCACTACATCTGCTTTTCTATTATATTTGTCACTCAAAAGTTTTTTATTTGAACCATCTCAGATTTAACTTTTCAAAAGACAAGCTTCTTTTTTTTCTCCCACATTTTATTTTTTTCCCAATCATACAAGCTCAATAGGTAACTCCATCCTCCCCTCTCCTCCCCTCCCTGAGTTCCCCCCTTGCACTCTCTCCCCTTTCCCCCTTCCTTTTACCTCCCTCCCTCCCCTTTCCCCAGTGCCTCCCCTAACTCCCTCCCATCCCCTGGAGCATCCTTTTGTGTGAATGCCAAGCCTCTCCCTGAGTCCTCCACCCTCGTGAGAGGTAAGGACTAAGTGGCATTGCCCAGAGCTCTTTCTTGGACTCCCCATTAGTATGGGAACTCTATTATGACTGTTGATCCCTTGCCTCTAAGGATCCTACGGCTTAGAGCTTTCTCCCTGTGATCAGTGCTAGACTTTGGGGGGTCATTGACATGTCAGCCACTGTGCAGGTCTGCAAAGTCCTATTATGGCTGCTGCAGCCCTAATTTGTATGGAGTATCTTGCATATCATTGGTCTCCCCATCTTTAGGCTCTTACAATCTTGCCACCCCCTCTTCCGAAAGGTTCTCTGAGCTTTAGGATGGGAAGAGATTTGGCTGGTCTTGTTCCAGGTGATTAATGTAGGGTCTTTGGTGTTCTAAATTATGGTTTGTTGTTGTTTTCAGTTTTGCTTTTCCTGCACGGCCCTTGGCTCCATCCTGATTGGTATTGAAGGTTACCACCTAACTAAAGATAAAAGACTGTTTAAATGAAGTTCTTAACATAAGAGGGACTCAAAGGTAGATGGAATAGGAGTAGGACACAGCACTGGGGGGGGGCAGTGTCCCATTTGTCGGATGGTTACCATCTACCTGCCAGTCCCTATACCCTCCCTGAATGTTGAAATCAAACCTCTTCAGTCGCAGGTGACCAGGAAGGGAAGTGAGAGTGAGCTTCACCAGAAGTCTTGCTATTTACATTCAATACTTCATGGTGACCTATTTTCTCTACTGAAGCATGATCCCCTCTCTCCTTTTTTTCTGGGGGGGATCCTCCTTCCCCTTCCCTCCTGTTTATAATCTTTGCAATTACAATAGGTTTACAGAGATTTACCATTGAATATGTCATTAAGTGGGTTTGATACTAGGATCCACTTATTAGGTACTGCATACAGTCTCTAACTTTCTGTGTCTGGGATACTTCACTCAATAAAATTTTTTCTAATTCCATCCATTTCCTGGCAAATTTCATTAATTCATTTTTTGAATGGCTCAGTAATATTCCATTGTATAAATGTACCACATTTTCATTATCCATTTGTCAATTATTGGACATTTGGGGTGATTTCATGACTTGCTATTGTAAATAGTGCTGCAATGAACATGGTTGTGCTTGTGTCACTGCAGTGAATTTTTTTCATTATGGGGGATTATCCCCAGAAGTGGTATAGCAAGGTCATATGGCATTTCAATTTTTAACTTTTTAGAAGTCACCAACTGACCACTAGAGTGGTTCTATAAGCCTGCATTTCCACCAGCAATGTAGGAGAGTTCCCTTCTCTCCACATCCTCTCCAGCATTTGGTGTTGTTGTACTGTGGATTTGTGCGTTCTTGACCAGAGTGAGATGTTATCTCAGGGAAATTTTGAGTTGCATTTCCCTGATGGCTAAGGATGTGGAGCATTTTTTAAATATTTGTTAGACAATTCTATTGTGTCCCTGGAGAAGTTTCTTTTGAGTTCTCAGGTCCATTTTTTAATTGGGCCGTTTATCTCCTTGATATTTAGTTTTCTAAGGTCTTTGTGCACTCTGGATAATAGAGCTCTATCAGATATGTGGTTAGTGAAGATTTTCTCCCATTCTGTGGGTTGCCTTTTCACACAGTTTACAATCTCATTATCTGAATAGAAGCTCTTTAATGTCATTAGATCCCGTTTGTTGAGTGTTGGTTCTAGTGACTGTGCTATTGGATTTCTGTTTAGGAACTGTTGGCCTAGCCCAATCAGCTGGAGGGAATTCCCTACACTTTCAACTAGAGTTTTTATAGTCTCTGGCCTAATATTAAGGTTCATTATTCATTTGGAATTAATTTTTTGTGCATGGTGACAAGTATGGACCCAGTTTTAACCTTCTGCGTGCAGATATCCAGTTTTGCCAGCACCATTAGTTGAAGATGCTGTTCTTTTTCCATTGGACTTTTTGGGCCCTTTGTCAGGGATCAAATGGCAATAATCGTGTGGACTTATATCTGGGTCTTCAGCCCTTATCTATTGATCTACATGTCTATCTTGGAGCTAGTACCAGGCTGTTTTTATTACTATGGATTTGTAGTATAGATTAAGGGTTTGGTATGGTGATACCTCCAAGCAATGTTTTTGTTACTCAGGATTGTTTTTGCTATCCTGGGCCTTTTGTGCTTCCATATGAATTTTGAGATTGTTTGGTCAGTTTCTTTAAAGAATTGCTTTGAGATTCTGATTGGTAGAACATTGAATCTGTATATTGCTTTTGGTAGGATGGTCATTTTTTATGATGTTGATTCTGCCAATTCAGGAGTATGGGAGGTCTTTCAACCTTCTGGTGTCTTCTGTCATTTCTTTCTTTAGGGTTTTAAAGTTTCCATTATAGAGATCTTTCACTTCTTTGTTTAGATTTATACCAAGGTATTTCATTTTTTAGGGGCTATAATAAATAGGATTGATTCTCAGGATTTTTTTCACTTTTTTCACCCTTGGTGTATAGGAAGGCCACTGATTTTTGCAAATATATTTTATAACCTGCCACTCTGCTGAACTTATGTATTAGTTCCAGGAGTTTCCTGGTGGAGTTTTTAGGATCTCTCAGGTATACGATCAGGTCATCTGCAAATAGAGATATTTTGACTTCTTCCTTGCTAATTTGAATCCCTTTTATCTCCCTTTCTTGTCTTATGGCTCTAGCTAAAACTTCAAGAACAATATTGAATAGAAGTGGTGAGAATGGACAGCATTGTCTAGGTCCTCATCAAACTGGGAATGCTCCAAGTTTTTCCCCATTTAGTATAATCCTTGCTGTGGGCTTGTGGTATACACCTTTTATTGTGTTGATAAAGGTTCCTTCCATTCCAACTGTCTCTATGGTTTTGATCACAAAAGTATGTTGGATCTTATCAAAAGCTTTTTCTGCATCTATGGAGAGAATCATGGGTCTTGGACTTTGGATTGGTTTATATGATGGATTACATTTATTGATTTGCGTATGTTGAACCAACCTTGTGGGCCTGAGATAAAGTTCACTTGATCACAGTCAATGATCTTTTTGATATGTTTTTGAATCTGATTTGCTAAGATTTTTGTCAAGAATCTTTGCATCTGTGTTCATCAAATAGATTAGCCTATCATTTTCTTTTTTAAGTCTATCTTTATTAGGTTTGGGGATTAGTATGATTTTAGCTTTATAGAAAAAATTTGGTAATGTATTGGTATTGGTGTAAGTTGTTCTTTAAATGTGTGGTAGAATTCTGTGCTGAATCCATCTGGTCCAGGACATTTTTTGGTGGGAAGATTCAAGATTACTTCATCAATTTCCTACTATTTAAATACTTTAAAACTTCCTGATTCAATTTAGGTAAGTTGTGCCTACTCAGGAATTCACCCATTTCTTTTGTGTTATCAAATTTCATGAAGTATAAGGTTTTGAAATCTCCGAATTTCTTGGGTATCAGTAGTGTTAACTCCATTTTCATTTCTAATTTTGTTATTTTGGGTTTTCTCTCTCTTCATTTTGGTTAATTTACCTAAGGGTGTATCACTCTTATTGATTTTTTTTAAAGAACCAGCTTTTTGATTGGTTGATTCTTTGTATCATTTTTCTTATCTCAATTTCAGATATTTCTCCTTAATATTGCTAACCTCCTTTCTGCTTCTGCTTTTGGGATTGGGTTGCTATTGTGTCTCTAAAGCTTTAAGTTGTATTCTTATTTACTTGTGATGTTTCTATTTTTTTATATAGGCATTAAGAGCTATAAACGTACCTCTTAGGACAGCTTTCATTGTGTCCCAGAGATTTTAATATGTTGTATTTTCATTATTGTTCACTTCCTTTTTGATTTCTTTCTGAACTCATTTCTCATTCAGCATCATACTTAGTTTCCAAGAGTTAGTATATTTTCTGCTGTTTGTTGAGTTGTGGATGTCAAGCTTTAGACCATGGTGGTCTGACAGGGTAAAGGCTATAATTTCAACTTTCCTGTATATGTGGAGATTTGTTTTGTGGCCCAATATGTGGTTTATTTTGGAGAAAGTTCCATGGGCTGCTGAGAAGAATGTGTATTCCTTGGTGCTTGGATGAAAGGTTCGATGGAGATCTGTAAGGTCCATTTCAGTAGGGGTTTGATTTAATTCCAATGTTCCTCTCTTGATTTTTTGGCCTGTTGATCTATCCCACATTGAGAGTACAGTATTGAAATCCCCAGGTATTATCATTTTTGATTGATTTCTTGTTTTACACATTGTAGCATTTGCTTAATGAATGTGGAGGAGCCCATATTAGGTGATTATATGTTCAGTATTGTGGAGTCTTCCTGGTGAATTGTTCCTGTGAGAAAAATGTAGTATCCTTCTGTATCTCTTATGATTTTCTTTGGTTTGAAGTCCACTTTGTCAGATAACATAATTGCTACCCTTGCTTGTTTCCTGGTTCCATTAGCTTGAAGAATTTTTGGCCAGCTTTTATTTTTAGAATGTGCCTATCTTTTGTGGTGGAATGTGTTTCCTGAAGGCAGCAGATGGATGGGTTGTGATTTCTAAACCATATTTGTAAACTGTGTCCTTTCATTTGTGAGTTAATTCCATTGACATTTAGTGTTATAAAGGAGAAATTACTTTTAATTCCTGATATTTTTTATGTTTAGTGTCTTTCATATGTGCATTATTTAGTTTGTAGGTTATGTTGGTATTATACTTCCCTTCTGACCTCCTAGATGTGCTTGTTCTTTTCTTAATGCTTAAGTATCTTTTCTAGCATTTTTTGAAGGCCTGATTTGGTGGTCATGTAAGCCCTCAAGTTGTCTTTATGTTGGAAAATTTTTCTTTCACCCTCCATCATGACTGATAGTTTTGCTGGGTATATCACCCTGGGTTGACATTTGTGCTCATTCGATACTTGAAGTAAGTCTCTCCAAGCTCTTCTAGCTTTTACTGTTTCCATTGAGAAGTCATTTGTTATTTTAATAGGTTTACCTTTAAAAGTGACTTTTTTTTTCTCTTAAAGCTCTCAGTACTTTCTCTTTGTCTTATATTTGAGGTGTTTTGACATTATTTGCTGTGGCGAGTTTCTATTTTGGTCCTATCTGTTTGGGGTATGATATCCCTCTTGTATTTGGATGGACCTCTCTTTCTTCAGATGTGGAAAGTTTTCCTTTATGAGAATTTGAAAAATTTCCTCGTATGCAGTATTTTGGGATTCTTGTTCTGGTTTTCCATGAATGCGCATGTTAGACTTCTTCTAAGTGTCCCATAACTCTTGAATATTCCTCTCAAGTATCTTTTTGGCTTTAACAACCTCTTCCATTGAACTGGTTAGTTCTTCCCCTTTGTCTTCAAGATCTGATATTCTATTTTCTGCTTCATTAGTTCTGCTGATAAGACTTTCTGTGGTATTCTAGGTTGAGGATAGCTTGTCTTTTAGTTCAAGTTTAAATTCTGCTTGAGATTGTTTTAACTGCTCTATACCTATTTTTTGTTTCTTCAACTGCTTTTCTCATCTCCTCTAAGTGCCTGTTGTGTCCCTGTTCAAAGTGGTTGATGTGGTTATTTAACTCCTCCTGTATTTCCTCTTTCATTGTTTTGATTATAATAAAGATCAAGCTTTGAAAAATCATTATCATCGGTATGGCTTTCTTGGCTATTTTCTGTGAATTTGTTCTGGTTTTATTTCGTCATTATGGGGTTCATTATTTTGGTAGAAGATTTGTTTTCTTGGTTTTTGTTTCTCATGGATTTGCACTGTGACCTGGGCATTTTTGTTTTATCTCTTATGACCTTTTTTTTGTTTCTGTGTGTTTTTGACTGAACTTAATTAGACAGTATTACTACACTTGAGCAGTTATTGCTAATGTTTGCCTTAAAGTTGGGCACGCTTGTCTAGTGTTGATATTTCCTAGATGAGGCTATTGGACTGTTAATACATCAGTTAAGTCAGGTTTCATAGACAGGGAATGAAAATTAGTATGGAAATACACTTTTTTCGGTTTACTTCCTTGGTGATATGTGAGGGTGAATGGTATAGTCCCTGCATTAGTCAGGTTTTCTAGAGATGCAGAATTGACACAATGAATATATATATATACATATATATATATGTATATATATATGTATATATGGAATGTATTGAGTTGGCTTACAGTATGGCCAAGGTAGTCCAATGATGGCTGCTAGTAACCGAGGTAGTCCAACAATGGCTGCCGGTAGCTGCTCAGTTCGGAAATCAAGTGGATGATGGCTGAATGCTGGAGAATTCTTGGAGTCTTTAGTCTAGCTGACAATGACTTGATGGGTTGGAAGACTAGAGGGTCGAAGAAATCGGGAGGCCGGAAGGAAGAGCGATTCCTAGCACAGCTGCAATCAGGCATTGTTCTCTTTGATGGCTCCTTTTTATATGATTCAGTACTGGGAGGATTCTATGAGAGTATTGGATGTTCTGATAGGATCTAGGTTGGGTATAATCCTATCAAGTGGTCTCAGTTGATCCTTTCCAGAGGTGGTCTCAGTCCATCTCAGTTAATACCAGGTGTGTCAAGTTGACACCCAGGCTTAGCTTTCACAGTCCCTGAATTTGTTTAGATTTTTGGGTGGCTATATGGAAATGTTAAACTACAGGGACTAATATTTGAGAGAAACAAGATGTTAAAAAGGGTCTACTTAGAGCTGGATGTAAAGATTCTCTCCCATGTGATGGGATGAATTTAGAGGACCTCGGATGAATTTAGAGGACCTCATATGAATGGAGTTGATCTCCCAGAACTTTGCTTGGGTTTTCTCTGGACTCTGTTGAACTCTGAGGATGAGGGAGTCCACCCAAGTCTATGTCCAGGGCAAAAATGCAGAGTGGCTAGTGTGGTGCCCAGGGGACCTGGGACCTGGGTCATGGCCTAGGGACCTTCCCCAGGGCCAGAAAGGCTGGCTGGCTACTAGTGAGGCACACAGATGACCTGGGGCTTGGGGCATGATCTAGGGGGCTTACCTGGGAGCAATAAGTCTGCCTGTGTCAGGGTCCAGGGCAGAAAAAGAAAAGTCAAGCTTCTTGCATCTCACCTAGACCTGTTTTTCAGGCACATTCTTTACTTAGTAAATAATAATGAGGTCATTCTTTATGGGTGCTTGTATGTTTTCATAGACCAGATCTTTCTATGTAGCCTTGCTTATCTGGGACTGTGTCAAATTTGTATCTCTTTCCTGTCTCTGTCTTTGAAATGGTGTAATTACAATAGGGTCCACCCCACTCAGCTTTTTAAGGTCATTCTTGATTCTTTTCCATCTTGTACCTTGCAAGTCATCATGTGGTTTCACCTTTAATGACAAAGATTCCTCTTTCTTATGATACTAATATATGTGGTTTCACTTGTCTGTAATCTCAACACTTGGGAAGCTGAGGTAGAAGGAGCATGAGTTTGAGACCAGCCCAGGTTACATAATGAGACCACCTCCCCCCAAAAAACAATAAATTAACAATAGTAATAACAACAACGCAATAAAACAGGTCCAGAGATGAGAAAGAAGGGGAGAATACAAAGGCTGAAAGTGCAGCTCAGTAGTAGAGCACTTGTCTAGCATGCATAAGAGTCTGGGTGTGAACCCGCATGATACAGAAAAGAAAGGGAGACTGAAGAACTAAGAAGCAATTAAAGTACAACTCAGCATTGCTGTAGAATTAATAAAAAGAGCAACGATCAGAATATATAGCACTAATAAAGGAATGAATGATATGGAGAAAGATGAGGACCATCAGCAAATGAAGATAAATGAGACATAATCATGCAAGAACCGAGGACTGTAGGGATCTGGCAGGTGAATGTGTGTTTAAATAACCCTTATATGACATTAAAATAATCTTACAGGGATCTGTGATATAGCTCAGTGGGTGAGATGCCTGCTCAGAAACCTGGTGACCTGAGTTTTATACTCAGAAGCCCATGTGGTGGGAAGAAAGAACTGGCTTTCAAAGACTGATCTCTGACCCTCCACATGTGCATATTTTTTCTCTTTCTTTCTCTCTGAAATAGATAAATAACTAAAATATTTTAAATATATCATTGACCAATACATACCTAAATCTGAAAAATAAAACCCCAAATCTGGGTTTTATTAACATAACACTATGTACATGAATTTTATAAGAATTCTTATTTAAGATATCTCTTGAGAAAAATCCCTGAATATAGTGGGTAAGGGAAACAATTCTCCAACAGTTAGGCATGAAACAAAATTATCCAAAAAAAGAGGATCATAGATGACATCATGTCAAAGGATCATTAGCTGGAAAATTCTAACTAAAAATGTCACCTTTAGGTGAGGTGTCATTCATATACAAAATCAGTAGAAGGATGTTCTCAGGAAATACAGTGTTAAACAAAGCTCTTGAGTGAGAGATTTGCAAAATAGAAAGGCTTTTTAAGCTATTGTAGATACTCGCCAGGAAAGGACATAGTCTTGGAACTTTTACCAAGACTTTTGTTCAATCGGAAGAAATAAACAGTGGGCAACTGCCCCTAGAGGCACCGCACATGTGGCTGCTGTGTCCCTGTGTGTCAGACAGTGGCAGAGAGATGAAACTATTTCTACATTCAGTGTTCTGACCTGTTGACAGCTGAATGGTTAATAGCATGATATACCACATCGCCTGTCAAAACTATGAATTCATATCTGTGTATGCACAGCTTTCATGGAGTAGGATCCGTGTGCACACAATGTGGATGGTCTCCCTGGGCTGGGGCTCTGTATGCTCACGAGGTGGAAGGCCTCCCACGTGCCCATAGCGTGGACGGCTTCTCGTGGGCCGGGGCTCTGGTGGCTGACGTCATGAACCTAGTCTCATAGAAAATGGAAACAATTGCTATTCTTCAGTTTTTTTTTTATTCCTTCAGCTTTATCATATTTTCTTAGCCATATGGAACTGGGAGCTCAATCATAACTATCTGTATCTTAATGTATTTTATTGCTTACATATTATTTTATATTGTCCAATTTGAAAAATGAGGATATAAACAAAGGTGGAAGCAGGGGGTAGATGGGAGTAACTATGGACAAAATGCATTGTTTACATATATGAGGTTGTAAAATAGTAAAAATAAAAACAAAATTAATTTAAAAAAATAACCAATGGACAAAGCACAGCTCTACGTGGTAGCAGATGGGCGCTCTGGTGAGAGCTAAGCAGTCTCACTGATCTAGTGGGGTCAGAGCCAGCACTTCCCAGCAACTCCAGTTGCTGTCACTTTCTGACTGCTAGCTGTCCTTAGTGGTACCAGCTTAGCTTGCTCTGTTCCAGATAAAGATCAGTAATCGGCAAAATAAAGCCACCTGAAGTTGGGTTTGTTAGTTAACAGCTTAGAAGATTGCGGACTAACCCACTAAGGGTGAGCAGAAGGCTATGAGTCTAAACACAATTGTGCCTCCCGCCTGCACACAGCACCCTGCTTGCTAACCACAGGCTTTCTGCATCATCATGCCAATCCTTGAAGGTTACTGTGCCTTTTTGTCTGGGTGTCATGGGGGAAGAACACGACTGCTTCTTTACCTGGGTTCTGAAGCTGTGTTCTGAAGTAGAGAGACCATGGACATGAGATTCAGCAGAGTTGTCATGTAAGGAGGAGAAGGGATAGGGGAAAGCAGAGGAAACAGTGGAAGAGGAAGGAGAAAAGAGAAAGAACAATAAGAGAAGGAGGATGAAGACGAGAAGGGACAATGCCTCTTGCAGGAAAGCCAGGTCCTTATGCCTTAGAATGACTTCCACAACCACTAACTGGAGCTCTAGACAGGAACAGGAAACAAAGACTGTGTGTGTGGGAACACACCTGTAAGCTCAGCACTTGGGAGGCCTAGGAAGGACGGTTGCTGCCAAGTCTAAAACCAGTCTTGGCTATACAGTGAGTATCAGACTAGCCAGTGTTACACGGCAAGACCTTGTTTCAAAATAACACAACAAAAAAAAGTGGGAAATGAGTTCCCCAGGCCAGAGAGCAAGAATATTTTGAAAAGAAAATTAATCTTTATTTGAATTCTAAAGAAACAATGAAAATAAATACTTTTTACAAATTATAAAGAAATTTAAGTATAAATTCTTGAAAGTAATGACATCCACAGAATATACTCTGGTGTTGGTCAGTGTGCAGCCTATTTGAAACTCGATGTTACAATGATTTGACTTATAAGGTTAAGCAAGTTTTATCTAGTAACTCTGAAATAATGTTCAAATACAAAAGAAATTGTAAAACCATATATGATACTCAAGGACAAGGTTTGAAGGCAGATGCACCTCACCTTAGAAAGTACCTATACAGGTGATGGAGAGATGGCTCAGGGGTTAAGACTTTGTCTCCCAAGCAGAAAGTCCTGAGTTTGGATCCCAGGTCCCACGTGAAAAACGCCAGGTGGAAATGGTGGCGACCTGTATTTCTAGCCCTGATGGGCAGAGCCTGGGAAATCCTAGAGCAAAGTAAAAAGAAAACAGAAGTAATCTAGGATGATTCCCCAAATCACCCTTGTCCCTCCACAGACACACACACACACACACACACACACACACACACACACACGTAAAGTTTTAAAAAAGAACACCTACACAGTCAGAAACAGTCAAATATATATGCATTCATTCCTGCTAGGATTCCTGGCCTCAGCTTGATGGTGTCGCCCTCCCCCCAGAGGTGCTTTGTGCAGGTTTCAGGATCCAAGACTGATCCCGGCCACACCTCCTGGGCTGGACAAGGGTCCTGGGAAATCGCCTGCAGACCCTGCCCCCAGACGGACCCTGCTGTGAGCCCACCGTTCTCTTCTCTCCGCTCTTTTTCTTTTCTCTCTCTCTCTCCTCTTTCGTTCTCTCTCTCTTTTCTTTCTCTTTCCACGATTGAGCCGCGGTTCTGGAATTCCAATTGAATTTCCACGAAGTTCATGGTGCCACGGTTCTTATACTTTGTGACTCCACCAGGGTCCTTGAGACCTTGCTTGGATCCAAACCCCAGCTGAACCGACGTTTCCACCCGCCGCGGACATCAGACCTGTTTTTGCTGGCGTCCCCTCTCCCGACCAGGTTAGTTGTTTTCTCCTTCGATCCGTCCCCCCCCAAGCCCGCGTCACTGGCTCTCGCTCAGCTCTTTCTCTTTCTTTTACAGTTTTTATAAACTTGAGGAACCACAAACCTGCCGTCTCCCCGCTCGTCGGACACGCGCCAGCAGGTGGCGGTCGCGGACATCTCACCACCCGCGGCCCCCGGCGACCCCCAGCCCGGCCCACAGCGACCCCCAGTGACGCCGCCCGCTGATCCGCTTCTGCCGCGGGCTGGGGAGGGCTGTGTGTACCCCACGTGGCGGAGCGCTCCCCTTAATAAAAAGTGTGCGGCCGGCCGAGGATCGGGCTCCCGACCTCTCCCGCACGTGGACCTCGTCGCCCACGTTCCAGAGCCAGGGGACGCCGCTGTCCCCGCGCGCTCGCCTTCGCCCGGTGGCGACGGTTGCCGCCCCCGACGCTTCCTGCTAGCTGATCCGAGCCGCTTTTTTCCAACCAGGTCTGCTGGCCTCGGGGGAAAAAAAAAGTTAAACTGCATTTGTCACGGACCCTTCAGAAAAGCCCCTTTACAAAGTCATCCTACACTTCGTCCTTTTATACAGACTTTAAAAACCTCATATTGAAAAACACTCTCTTTTTCCTTTACACAAATGTGTCTTGACCCGTGGGGCGTCCACAGAGGAAATGCCGGTCAGCACGGTCAGTTTGCCCACAGGGACTGTCTGCTTTGGTGGTGCTGCTCGTGCCTGGATGCACGTCCACTGCGCGCGGGAGAGTCGGAACCGGCCCGGTGAGAGAACCTGCATGCACGTCCACTGCGCGCGGGAGAGTCGGAACCGGCCCGGTTAGAGAACCTGCATGCACGTCCACTGCGCGCGGGAGAGTCGGAACCGGCCCGGTGAGAGAACCTGCATGCACGTCCACTGCGCGCGGGAGAGTCGGAACCGGCCCGGGGAGAGAACCTGGATGCACGTCCACTGCGCGCGGGAGAGTCGGAACTGGCCCGGTGAGAGAACCTGGAGTGCACGTCCACTGCGCGTGGGAGAGTCGGAACCGGCCGGGTGAGAGACCCTGGAATGCACGTCCACTGCGTGCGGGAAAGTCGGAACCGGCCCGGTTAGAGACCCTGGAATGCACGTCCACTGCGCGCGGAAGAGTCGGAACCGGCCCAATTAGAGAAAGGCGGGACAACAGTGTCTCCCCAGGCAGGTGCTTCTTCCTGCCACCTGGGTCACGAGCCTGTGTGATGTTGTATACTGGGTAAATCCACTTGATAAAACCATGTGTATCTGTAGTTCTACTTGTTTAAACATCTAATTTTATCTCATTGTGTCCTAGATATTTTGATACTTTAGTTCTATTCTTACAAATGAAATAAGCTTTATTTTTATAAGTCTTTTCTTTCAGTGAGTTACTGTTTTCTACATCAGACTTAGCTAGTTTTATGAATTAAATGCCATGTGTTTCCTTTTCTAGTTGGTATGTCCTGGAGTCCTACATCTCAGGAGTGATTTGCTCTTTAAGACATTGACCTGCGAAAATTAACTTTTCACATTTAACCAACGACTTTCGGAAATGTTATTTCAGTTGTTGGTATTTGGGGCTCTTTAAGCCTGCCCTGGTGATGTTTGTTGTATAGGACATTTGTAAATTCGCTTGTCTTCTGGCTTCCCACCCTGAGGAGTAGAGGTTGAACATTGCCGAGCACCAGCCTGCTCCCGCATTTCCCAAACACCAATAAATGAAAATAGAAGCCCACATCCCCTGCTGAGCCTGACTTCCAGGAAGGAGCTGGCCTCTGCTCCTCCAGTTCCTGCGTTAATCACTTTTATTTCCTCCTTCTGACCTTATTTGGCTTGTTTATTGCTTTCCTGGCATTCTGGTATAATGCACTACCTTCTTGTTTACTCACAGATCATTTTAGGCTTACTGTGCCACTGATTACAATTCTGACACAGTGTAGAAATGTTGCTGTTTTATTTTCCTAATACATTTAATGACTTTTTAGCTCTTATTTTTGGTCACAAGATGTCTATCAATGCAGGATTTTATCTTCTTACAAGTTCACTTACAGGTTTTCTTCCAATTTGTCATTTTCTACAAAATAGCCAATGATTCCTACCATGGTCTAGAAGTACAACTGCTCCTGTGGCTGTTGTACATGTTATTAGTGCCAACTTGGCAGAAGACTTTAAAAAATATCTACTGACATTTTTTGCTTTTTCATTATAGTTGGATAAAGATCTACTCTAAAATTCCTTTTTTAAAACAAAGTATAACTTTTTCACTATTTTTGCTTCTATAGAGAGCCCTATGATAAAAACAAAAGATTAAATGCCACAATGGGTAGAAACAATGACTACAAAAGGTAACTGATTATTTGATATTCCTATTCTCCATTGAATAGTTTCTGTGGACAATTTCAGCTCAGTTTACATAGTTAATAAAGGAAAAAGAAGATTCATGTGCAGGGAGCGTATCAACCATAATTAGAGTGGGAAATTCATAATTTTCTTTCATTTAGATGTGGTCTTTATTTTATAGAGTAAATTTCATAATTTACTGTTTAATAAGATTTTCCTGTTTAATAAGAAGATTATTAATAAGTTATTTTAGAGCCAAACTTAAGAAAAGATATTGAAGGATCTTAAGTGGTCTTACTTGATTATCCATACGCTGTTATACAAAGAAGACAATATACTTTAAAAGCGATTACATTTCTCAAACTTCTTTGGTCTCTTTCTCATTGTCTGTCTGTTGTCTCTCTCTCTCTCTCTCTCTCTCTCTCTCTCTCTCTCAGTCCCTCTCTCCACCTCCTTGTCTCTGTCTTTGCTGTCATGGGTGAGCCTTCTCACTCCCTGCTGGTAACTCCCTGGGTCTCTTCCACACGTCTGTGCCCTGTCAGATTCCCTTCTTCCTCTCAGCCTGTTCTGTCTGGAATCACTTGGAGATGCACTGAGCGTCTCCCCACCCCCTTCTCCCTCGTGGACACCTCACTAGGACCGCCCATTTTCTGTTTGGCAAGTCATACTAGTATGCTGGTCACTTCACTCTAGTCCATAGAACTAGACTCCACCCCAAAGTAAGGAGACCTCTTTGATTCCGAGTTCTTTGGCCTTCTCGGCTTTGGCTTTTTGAGGGGATGCCCAAGTACTACTGATAAGCTGCGGACTACTGTGAGTCCTTTCTCTTCTCTCTCCTTTTTCTTCTGCCTTCTTTTTTTTACCCCCTATATCTCCCCTGCTCTCATTCCAAAACTTAATCTGTCTACATCTCTCACCTGCCTTCAAATCATTTTATTGTATACCGGTTCAATTTTTTTTTTTTTTTTGATTTTGCTTCCCTTACCTCACTCCTTGATTTTAATCCTGAATTCTCGTTAGAATTTACAACATTATGGATTTTCAGGTCTCTTATGACTATGTGCCTTCATTTATTTGGATAAATGATGTTCTTCTAACTTAAGGTACCTTCAAAAGGACAGTCAGTCGCCTGTCTTTTGGATTTGTGCATTATGAAGCGTTGCCCATTCTTTCTTACCTAGTGACTAGCGTGCCTTGTTGTCTGCCTTTGGGCCATTCTCCATTTGGCACTAAAGAGGGAAGCTCACACACAGAGTGGCGCCAATAAGGTCACACTAAGTCTGTTAAAAGGGATCATATGTGACAAATATGTCCCAGGTTATCTCCCACCTAAACCCATATGTTAATATGTACTTAATCATTGAAGTGTGAAAACATAAATGCATGTTCTGTGTTGCTTCAATGTTTTTCATGGTTGCCTTGTCATCTGTGCTGGCCAGCGAGCCTTCTGTGTGTTATCTGTCTAATCTGTATGTGTCATTGGTAATTAAAATAATTAATAACTGGATCAAATGCTACATTTTATTCTAATTTATTTGGTTTAATAAATACCAGTTTCTGTTTTTAATGATAAGGTTTTCCTAAATATTAATCTGTCTTTGATAATGTTTTCAATGTCCATTTCCAACATTGATCCATACAGAGTCTCATTCTACTGAATTATGAATTAATAACTAATTTAAAAACTATTGCCAATGAATTATAAGTTCTTGTCTTTAGGAGGTACCTACTAAATGGTATTTATTTTGGTTACTACTTTAGAAGTGCTTTGGCTTCTGGTCAATATGTTTCACAGTGTTTTGGCTTGTTTGGTTACTCGGATTTTGTGTAATCCTATATGTCTGTGTGACAACTATATGTGTTTTATGTTTCAAAATAACAAAATTTGTGACTACTTCAATTTTATTTTCTTATTCTTATTGTGCACTCTTTATTTTATTTTATTAGTTTTTGACATGCTCAATTAAAATATGCACACTTAAAATGAGCCATTTTGGTAACATTAAAATGCCTAAGTATGTACTGATTTAAATACTCTCTTATTTGATCTTGATTTTGATGAAATTTCACCAAAAGATGATATTGTATTCTTACCAAGGATCTGATAACATCACTTTTGTAATTCCTTTTTAAAATTTTTTTATTATTTATTCAATTGTGCGTGTGTGCGTGTGTGCACATGTGTGTATGTATGTATGTGTGTAGAACCGCGGGCGAATTCGGGAACCACTCATGGACGCCTCCACCACCTCCTTGTTTACTCTGCCCTGGGATTTACAGGCTCCACCCTACCAGGACCAGAAACACAGACCGCCCCCACTTCTGCCCAGTGTCTATACGTGGGGTCTAAGATCCAAACTCAGGGCCTTCTACCTGCAAGGCAGAGGCTTAACCCCTGAGCCACCTCTCCAGCCCCTATAATTCCTTTAAAGTTTTTTTTTTGTGTGTGTGTGTGTTCCCAGAATAACAAAACAACCATAAATTGCTCATTCCTTCAACTTCTTTTATGGAATCTTGTGTCAACATATGTAGCAGCCTAAAAAAAAAAGATGTAAATGTTTTCTGAGAAATTCATTGGAATTTCTACATGCTCCTTGTGGTATAGATGAGCTCCCTTTCTTGGAGAAAAATCTGCTTTCTAATTATGTGTTCTCATGTATACGCCTATGTTTTGCTACAACCTTACTACTATAATTCAGATATAATGGTTCGTAGGTGCTTCTATTGCCACATGTCTAACTGTAGATGCTATTTTATACACTGTGCCTACAGAATTCTAAGAACCATGTGCTGCTTGTTCATTACATATTAGTGTCTTGATATCTACTTAGAAGTTCATATTGACTTTTCTTTCAAAATAGAGATTTTTAAAATAATTGTATGTGAATGTATACTGTCTACATCATTGCCAAATCAGACTCAACTCTTACTTTTGTTTTAAAGATTGGGTCTACTGTTATCTCCTCCTTTAAAGGACATTTGTTGAGGGATATCTAATATGAAAACAGCAGGGAACCATCAAGTAAAAGGAAGAAAATATGGAGGATGTTAAAGTATATCGAGAAGGCTTATGTACAGGAGATTTATGAATTGGTTACTTAAGGTTTGTAGGATGTTAGATTTATGAGAAGATTGAAAGTTAAATATGATGGGTAAAGAAAATGTTATGTTTCTTCTATGTTACAGAAAAAAAGGCAAAATTGAGTCTCAGAAACATACCTGTTAGGAATTGAGCTTCATGTATTCAAGTATTTTTCAATTGTCGCTGTCTTAATTATACAGAGATTTAGTTATGTCCATAAGACTCATAAAATCCTAATTCCTAAAAGATCTAATGGCTTGTCCCATAAGATTAAAAGATCTTAATATGATGCTGTCATGGTTAGGCACAGGTATCAACTTGACAGTTGAGGGTTTGAGCTCTGGGCACATTTGTGGAGAATTAGTAACTGAGTTAGGCCTAGAGTGAATCTGAAGGAGATCGTCTAGTTGATGGGACAGACCCAGCCCATGGTGGGTGGACTAGGCCCTGAACAGATGAATAAAATACAAAGAATTGGTTGAGGAAGTCGGCTTCCTTCTGTACACTTGGCCAGACATGCTGGTCTGGCAAGTAAGGATTGTCCTTCTCTCAGTCATTATGTAGAGATGATGTGGCCAGTTCCCTCGGCCCTGGTGTTGGTGTGAGCCCTCTCTCAAGCTGAACTGAGAACTGTAACCAGACAATTGTAAAAGAAAATAAACCCCTTGTTCCCTTAAGCTGTCTGATAGTCATTTATCAGCAACTCTACAGGCTAACTGCTACAGATGCCGTAGAGTTTAACTAAAACAAGATGATCTAAAGGTAATACAACTCCTTACTTTAATTTTATATATGTTATCTCTAAGCACAGATCACATGCAAATGTTATATCAGATACAGATATAAGATCTGGAACATTATGACTAGTAAATTTAATATAATTAGGTTTTTTTTTTATTTTAACGGCTCTGCCAATTAGCTTTCTATTTCTCTCCTAAAGACTGCTCTCTCATTCAGCCCCATCTACAGTACCTGCTACTCATGGACACTAGGAATGAGCCTTCCTAGAGATGTGGTCAACGTGGCCTCTGCATTCACAAAACCGTGACATTTTACCAACAGGAAACTGAATGTTAAGTTCCTGTAAAGACATTGCTGCACCTGTAAGGCTAATTGACTTGACTGGAGCTTCCAATAAAGTAGAGAAATCTGAAATGCTTCTGATACAGAGACAGATAATCTTGGCCCATTTAAGCCCTTTATGGCCACCTATTACCATCCTCTGTGTGCGACCTAACATTCTGACGACTCTTAGATAAACCAGATAATTAACAAACTCAACGTAACCCCTTCCCTACCTTCCTGGGTACAGTAGTTCAAGCAAACCCTTGACTTAACTTTCTTGCCAGTTTTGTCTTTCCTTGGAAGGAGCAACTTTGTCCTTTACATTCCCCATTCAACAGACTCCAGGAACCCTGACACCATTCCACCGCTCCAGGAGAGACCAGAGCTTTCAGTTATTGTTGGTGTCACCCCAGCCTCCTCATCTCTGCAAGTTCAACTCAATTTGTTGACTTTAGTCATCCTACTATTACATCAACTGCACAGGAAAAGCGGAAGAGAGGATCCACGACCTCCAGAACTTGGCAGTTCAAATCCATTCTGCCAGGAGTTCGTTTTAGGACTCTCAGTTATGGTCCCCTTGATAACTTGGAGGCCCCCTAGCTGCCATTTGACTGTTATTACTTATTCTGCTTGCCTTTCCAGGTGCCTCCAGGACAGGATCAGGAAATTCACCAGATGCTCTTGACCACATCCATCTACCTCTACCAGACACTGGCGACCCAGCTGGATCCAGCCCACGATGGTCACTACTCCCACCATGAGAACTCTGGAGTGGGACTCCATCACTCCGGCCTGTAGCTTTCCCATGCTGACCCCAGCCAACAGGGAGTAGCCAAGAAAGGATACATCGCCCCTTGTCACTAATGAGAGGCTGGAATGTTAGAATTCCTGGCTCCAGCTTGATGGGAACCCCCATTCTCCAACCAGATGTATTTTTATCAGGGGTCCAAAATCAAAGACTGATCCTGACTACACTTCCTGGGCTGGACAAAGGTCCTGGGAAGTTGCTTCCAGACCTTGATATAAAACCTACCATTCTCTTCTCTCCGCTCTCTTTTTCCCTTCTTTTTCTTCTCTCTTTTTCTTTTCTCTTTCCCACAATTGGACCGAGGTTCTGGAATCCCATTAAAGACTTCCATATAGTCTGTGTACATTACATTTTTTACACAAAAGTTTCTACAACTCTTTCATCTACCCATAGTTTTGATTTATTTGATTCTGTCTCCCCCCATTCCTGCTTAAACCTTCAATCTCCAGCATTCTTCCCTCTACTTTCATACCATGTCATATTTCCTCTCCCTTTAAACCTTCTCCCTTCTCTTCTGGGTTCTCTTAGGCTTCCTGACCATACTTTTTAATTTAATTTTTTAAATTATTTATTCAATTGTGCATGTGTGCATCTGTGTGTGTGTGTGTGTGTGTGTGTGTGTGTGTGTGTGTGTGTGTATGTGTGTGTGTAGAACCACAGGTGAATTTGGGAACCACCATGGACCGACTCCACCTCCTCCTTGTTTACTCTTCCCGGGGGATTCACAGGCTCCGCCCTACCAGGACCAGAAACTGTCTTTAAAATATATAACATTGGGACTGGAGAGGTGTCTCAGGGGTTAAGCCTCTGCCTTGCAGACAGAAGGCCCTGAGTTCGGATCCTAGATACCATGTATAGACGCCAGGCGGAAGCGGAGGCGGCCTGCATTTCTGGTCCTGGTAGGGCGGAGCCTGTGAATCCTGGGGCAGAGTAAAACAAGGAGATGGAGGCGTCCATTGTGGTTCACACACACACACACACACACACACACACACACACACACACACAATTGAATAAATAATATATATATATAACATCTATACCTAAAACTATTCCAATGAAATGTTCTGTGTATGTGTTGTGTATTGTCTATTGTATTTGTGTCATGTGGTCTATGTTGTGTGTTTTTTGTTGTGTATTATGTGCTACCTGATATGTGCTGTATGTAGTATGTGATGTGTGTTTTTGTATGTGTAGTATATGTGTGGGTAGCATGGTATAGTGTACATATGTGTGATATAGTATGTATCTATGTTGTGTCTCTATAGTGTGTATACAGTATAGTATTTATTTGTGTGGTTGATGATATATAATTTATATACTGCATGTATAATTTGTATACTACATTTGAATATAATATTCACTTGAAAGTAAAAATTGAGTGTTTTCCATCTTGAATGATATAGTTTTTGTTGAGACAGGATGCATGTAGCCATGAAGGCATTAAATATACACCTTGGACCCCCCACCCTACCTATGAGGAGCCCAGACACGGGCTATGCAACAGCTTTACTTCCTTGATAGCTTTTATTTAATTCATATGAAACCCAATCCACACTTTGTTTGTTGCTTTAGTACAATACTGAAGATGCCATTATCTAATCAAAGTTGACTGATTGTAAACCTGGTGGGATCTAGAATCACCTAGAAGGCAATAATTCTCTGGCCATGTCTGTGTGGGAATTTCTACATTCTAATTGAAGAGGGGAAACTCACTCTGAATATGAAAAACATGTTACATGAATTGGGATCCTGGGTGGAATCAAAAGGCTGTCCCCTCCGTGCCGCCCCCCCCCCAGCTCCCAGGTGAGTGAGTGAGACAGTCCTGTCCCAACCCAGCCCCCTCCACGTCTCCCGGCGAGCACCCAGGTGGACTCCGGCTTAGCCTGGGCCCCGCCCCCGGACCCCAGCCCCTCGCGTCCTCCCGCCCCCGCACGCCTCCGCTGCCTCCCCAGGTCCCAGGTGAAGAATTCTGTCATCAACATCAGACCCTCTGCCTTTCGGACCCACCGGGCACCTACGCATGTGGTCCACGGAAAACACACCGCTACTCAGAATTCAATAGAGTCCAGAGGAAACTCAAGCAAAACTCTAAGGAACAAAGGGAACACAGGCCATACATCTGGACTCCACTACCATCATTATATCATGTGGGCGAGATTCTTCACATCCAACCCAAAGATAAGTAAACCTTTTTTTTTTCTTTTCACCTTACTGAGCCTTTCTAGTATCAATTGCTGTAGATCAACTTCCTCATACAGCCACCCCAAAAACCTACAACTCCAGGGAGTACACCACTCACTCTCACATATCACCAGGATACTAAATCATAAAAGTGCACTACCGTACTAATATTCACCCCCTGGTTACTTAACCTGACTTAACTGACATACTAACAGCCTAATAGCCTCATCTAGGATATAACAATAACAATACACAAACATACCCAATCCAAGGCAAGCACTAGTAATAACTGGCAAGAGTAACAATACCAACTACATCAGTTCAGTGAAAAACACACAGAAACTGAATGGTCTTAAAAAACAAAAACAATGCCCAAGTCAAAGTGCAAATCCATGAGAAACAAAACCCAAGACCAATCTCCCACCGAAAGAATTAATCCCATAATGATGGATTCCGACCAGAACAAATTCACAGAAAACAGCCATGAAAGCCAGACCCAACATAACAACTTTCAGAGTATGATCATTACCATGATTAATACTATGAAACAGGAAATCCAAGAAGAGTTAAACAACTGTATCAACCACTTTAAACAGGAACACAACAGGCACTTGGAGGAGTTGAGAAAAACAGTTCAAGAAACAAAACTAGGCATAGAGCAGTTAAAACAGTCTCAGGCAGAGTTTAAAATTGAACTAAAAGACAAGTTATCTTCAACACAAAACTCAACAGGGAGTCTTATCAACAGAACAAATGAAGCAGAAAATAGAATTTCAGATCTTGAAGACAAAGTGGGAGAATTAACCAGCTCAATGGAAGAGATTGTTAAAGCCAAAAAGATACTGGAGAGGAACATTCAAGAAATATGGGACACCCTGAAGAAGCCTAACATGCGCATTCATGGAATACCAGAACAAGAATCGCAAAATACCACACCTGAGGAAATATTTCAATTCATCATAAATGAAAACTTCCCACAATTAAAGAATGAGAGGCCTATCCAAATACAAGAATATTTCGCACTCCAAACAGATATGACCAAAATAGAAAATCGCCACGGCAAATAATAGTCAAAACACTCCACATTCAAGACAAAGAAAGGGTGCTGAGAACTTCAAGAGAAAAAAAGCAACTCACTTTTAAAGGTAAACCTATTAGAATAACAAATGACTACTCAATGGAAACAGTAAAAGCAAGAAGAGCTTGGAGAGGCATACTTCAAGTATTAAATGAGCAAAAATGCCAACCCAGACTGATATACCCGGCAAAACTATCTGTCATGATTGAGGGAGAAAGAAAAGTTTTCCAGCACAAAAACAACTTGAAGGGATACATGTCTACCAAACCGGGCCTTCAAAAGATGCTAGAAATGATACTCAAGCTTGAAGAAAAGAACAAGCGTATCTAGGAGGACAGAAGGGAAGTATAATACCACCAAAACATAAATATCAAACAACACGCTTACAAAATCTACTAAACATAAAAAATGTCCAGAATTAAAAATAATTTCTCCATTATAACATTAAATGTCAATGGTATTAACTCACCGATTAAGAGACACAGATTACAAAATTGGATTAAAAACCACAATCCAACAATCTGCTGCCTTCAGGAAACTCATCTCACCACAAAAGATAGGCACATCCTAAGAATGAAAGGCTGGTCCAAAATATTGCAAGCTAATGGAACCAGGAAACAGGCAGGGGTAGCAATTATGCTTTCAGACAAAGTGGACTTCAAACCAAAGAAAATCATAAGAGATACAGATGGATACTACATTTTAGTCACAGGTAGAATTCACCAGGAAGACTTCACAATACTGAACATATATGCACCCAATACAGGCCCCTCCACATTCATTAAGAAAATCCTACAGCGTGTAAAGCAAGAAATCAACCCCCCAAACGATAATTCTTGGGGACTTCAACACTGCCCTCTCAACATGGGATAGATCAACAGGTCAAAAGCTTAACAGAGACACTTTGGAACTTAATCAAACCCTTAAAGAAATGGACCTTACAGATCTCTATCGAACTTTTCACCCACGCACCAAAGAATACACATTTTTCTCAGTAGCACACGGAACTTTCTCCAAAACAGATCACATATTGGGCCACAAAATGAATCTACACATATACAAAAAAGTTGAAATTCTAACCTGTGCCCTATCAAACCACTACGGCCTAAAGCTGGACATCCACAACACAACAAACAAGAGAAAATACACTAACTTCTGGAAACTTAACACTATGAGGCTGAATGAGAACTGGATTCAGGAAGAAATTAAAAAGGAAATTCAAGATTTCCTGAAAGTGAATGATAACGAAAATACAACTTACCAAAATCTCTGGGACACAATGAAAGCTGTCCTAAGAGGTAAGTTCATAGCTCTTAATGCCTATATCAAAAAAATGGAAACATCAGAAATAAACAACTTAACAATGCAGCTTAAAGCTTTAGAGAAACTAGAGCAATCTGATCCCAAAAGTAGTAGAAGAGAGGAGATTAGCAAAATAAGGGGAGAAATATCTGAAATCGAGATTAAGAAAACGATAGAAAAAATCAACCAGTCAAAAAGCTGATTCTTTGAAAAAACCAATAAGATTGATACACCCCTGGCTAAATTAACTAAAAGTAAGAGAAAGAAACCCAAATTAACAAAATTAGAAATGAACATGGAGTTATCACTACTGATACCCAAGAAATCCAGAGAATTATAACATCATATTTCAAAAACTTATACTCTGTGAAGTTTGACAACACAAAAGAGATGGATGAATTTCTAAGTAAACACAACTTACCTAAATTGAATCAGGAAGTTGTGAATTATTTAAATAGTCCTATAACATATAAGGAAATTAAGGAAGTAATCTCGAATCTTCCCACCAAAAAATGTCCTGGACCAGATGGATTCAGCACAGAGTTCTACCAGACATTTAAGGAGTTAATAACACCAATACTCCTTAAACTGTTCCATCAAATAGCAAAGGAAGGAACACTACCAAATTCCTTCTATGAAGCTAATATCGTCTTAATCCCAAAACCTAATAAAGATTCACTTAAAAAAGAAAACTATAGGCCGATCTCTCTGATGAACACAGACGCAAAGATTCTCAACTAAGTCTTAGCAAATCGGATTCAAAAACATATTAAAAAGATCATTCACGGGGACCAAGTAGGCTTCATCCCTGGCACACAAGGTTGGTTCAACATATGCAAATCAATAAATGCAATTCATCATGTAAACCAGTCCAAAGTCCAATACCACATGATACTCTCGATAGATGCAGAAAAAGATTTTGACAAGATCCAACAGCCTTTTATGATCAAAACGCTAGAGACAGTAGGAATGGAAGAAACCTCTATCAATATAATAAAAGCTGTATATAAAAGCCTACAGCAAGGATTATGCTCAATGGGGAAAAACTGGAAGCATTCCCACTTCGATCAGGAAGTAGACAAGGCTGTCCACTCTCACCACTTCTATTCAATATTGTACTTGAAGTCTTAGCTGAAGCCATAAGACAAGAAAGGGACATAAGAGGGATTCAAATTGGCAATGAAGAAGTCAAGCTATCCCTATTTGCAGATGACATGACCCTATACCTGAGTGATCCCAAAAACTCCACCAGGAAGCTCCTGGAATTAATTGAGAAATTCAGCAGGGTGGCAGGATACAAAATAAATGTGCAACAATCAGTGGCCTTCCTATATGCCCAGAATGAAAGAAGTGAAAAAGCGTCTGAAAAAGTGAAAAAGTGAGAGAAACAATCCCATTCACTATAGCCCCTAAAAAAATGAAATACCTTGGTATAAACCTAACCAAGGAGGTAAAAGACCTTTACAATGAAAACTTTAAAACCCTAAAGAAAGAAATTGTAGAAGACACCAGAAGGTGGAAAGACCTCCCATGTTCCTGGATTGGCAGAATCAAAATCGAACAAATGACCATCCTACCAAAGGCAATATACAAATTCAATGCTATACCAATTAAAATCCCAAAGCAATTCTTTAAAGAAGTTGACCAAACAATCTCAAAATTCATATGGAGGCACAAAAGACCCAGGATAGCAAAGACAATCCTGAGTAACAAAAACACTGCTGGAGGTATTACCATACCAAACCTTAGTCTATACTACAAATCCATAGTTATAAAAACAGCCTGGTACTGGCTCCAAAATAGACACACAGATCAATGGATAAGGATTGAAGACCCAGATATAAGCCCACAAAATTACAGCCATTTGATCTTTGACAAAGGGGCCCAAAGAATCCAGCATCTTCAACAAATGGTTCTGGCAAAACTAGATCTCCACATGCAGAAGATTAAAGCTTGACCCGTACTTGTCACCATGTACAAGACTTAATTCCAAATGGATCAAGGACCTTGGTATCAGGCCAGAGACTATAAAAACCATAGTTGAAAGGATAGGGAACTCCCTCGAGCTGATTGGGCTAAGCCAACAGTTCCTAAACAGACATCCAATGGCACAGTCACTGCTACCAACTCTCAACAGTTGCGATCTTGTGAAATTAAAGAGCTTCTGTTCAGATAAAGAGATTGTGTAACATGAGCTCAAAGGCAACCCACAGAATGGGAGAAAATCTTCACTAACCACACATCTGATAGAGCTCTACTGTCCAGAGTGCACAAAGAACTTAGAAAACTAAACACCAAGGAAACCAATGGCCCAATTAAAAAATGGGCCCTGGAACTTAAAAGAAACTTTACCAGAGATGAAATTAAAATGTCTAACAAATATCTTAAAAAATGCTCCATTTCCTTAGCCATCAGGGAAATGCAAATCAAAACTTCCCTGAGATATCATCTCACCCGGGTCAGGATGGCAAAAATCCACAATACAAGCAACAACAAATGCTGGAGAGGATGTGAAGAGAGGGGAACTCTCCTACATTGCTGGTGGGAATGCAGGCTCATATAGCCACTCTGGCGAGCCGTCTGGAGATTCTTAAAGAAATTAAAGATTGAAATGCCATATGACCCTGCTATTCCACTTTGGGGAATGACCCCCATGCAGCAGAGGTTTATCTCGATAGCACAAGTGCTGACCATGTTCATAGCAGCACTGTTTACAATAGCAAAGTCATGGAATCAGCCCAAATGTCCAACAGTTGACGAGTGGATAAGGAAACTGTGGTTTATCTATACAATGGAGTACTACTCAGCCATCAAAAATGATGAATTACTGGAATTTGCTGGGAAACAATTATATTAAGTGAAGTATCCCAAACCCAGAAAATTAAGTGCCGTATGTACTTCCTAATAGGTGGCTCCTAGTACCAAACCCACCTAGCCCATCCTGAGACACTCAAAGGAAAATCTATGTAATACCTACAGTAATTGCAAGGATTATGAACAGAAGGGATGGGGTTGGAGGGCCACATCAGAAACAAGGAGAAAGGGGATCATGTTACAGCAGAGAAAATAGGCCTCCATCAAGGACTGCAAGTAAGTAATGTGACACCTGGTTAAGTTCACAGACGTTCGTTCCTGATCATTTACTACTGAGGGGGTATGATCTCACCAGAAGGGGAGGGCATATAGTCTGGCAGATAAAAAGTAACCATTTTGCAAATGGGTGATTGACCCCTCCCTCACTGAGGTTTCCTACTTTTATTACATCTACCCTTGAATGTGCTATTATAACAAGACTCCAGTTTAACAGCTTTTTGTCTCTGACCAGGGGGTGACATACAGTATCCATCAGAATGGAGTGAAGGGCATTGCAGGAGCAGCAAAATTGCAAAAGAAAATCAACAAACCACAACCCAGAACTTCAGAGACTCTATATCAACCACCTAGAATTAGGCCAGACTAATCTCTCCCCATCCTGAAGCTCAGGGACATTTGTGGAAGAGGGGGTGGTAAGATTTTAAGAGCACAAGGATGGGAGGAGCAATGGCTTGCAAGATACTCCACACAAGTTAGGGCCAAAGCAATCATAATTGGACTTTGCTTGCCCTGCACAATGTCCAACACACTATTGACCTCACAAAGTCTAGCATCGGCTAAAGGCACCAAGATCCTTGGAGGCAAGGGATTGACAGCCACAATAGTGTTCCTATGGTTAAGGGGAACACGGGAAAGGGTTCAGGGAAATGCCACTGGGTCCTTGTACGTCATCGGAGAGGAGGGCCCAGAGGAGAGTCAGGCATGCACAATACTCTCTGGCAATTGGGAGGGGAGACATTGGGGGATAGGGAAGGAGGGGTGAGGGGAGGGGAAGCAGGGGGTTCGGGGGGAGGAGGAGGGAGGGAGGGAACTGGTGTACCTATTAAGTTCGTATGAGCGGAAAAAAAAAAAAAAAAAAAGACTGTGAGCTGTGTACCGGTACTCATGGCTCTGCTCCTGGCTGAATGCAACACCATCAGTTGCCTTGTGCTCAGCTGCCGTGTCTTCCCTTCTATGATGCAGTGTGTCAGCCATAATAGACCTTTCTTTGCTTTGGTTGCTTTGTTCACTGCAGTAAAACAAGGAACTAACACACTAAGCACATGCTCTACCAGGGAGCTACACCCCTTCTGAGTTTTCTTTGTTTTGAACTTTTTAAGACAAAGTCTCTCTCTACAACCCAGGCTGTCCAATTCTCTATTAGTCAGCTCTGCCTCAAAAATTCTGGTATTACAGATGTGCCTATTGCTACAGCTCTTGGTTTACTTTTAATCAAAGTGACTTAAATGTATGGCATAAAATGGTGATATGGGCTATATAACCCCAACTACTTGGGAGGCTGAAGAAGAGGCCAGCTTGGGAAACTTAGTGAGACCCTATCTCACAAAAACAAGACAACGACCATCACCACCTGCAATACAACAGTGGTCCATGAATGCAGACTTGCAGCATCCGTGCCATAGTGCATTTAAGATACAGATGTTCTAGGAGATCTAATCCATCTAGGCAGCTGATTGGTTTCTTTTGAAGAAACCACTATAACTATTCAACAAAATTGCTACAATTAAGAAAAACTGACAATACCAAGTGTCAGTGAGGATGGGGAGCAAATGGAATTTTTACACACTGTTGACCCGTGGGTGGGGGGGCATAAATGATTAGAAACCCTTTGGAGAACTACTGGGTAGGACCTATTAAAACTAAACATGCAACAAATCCTCTGGATGAACAATTCCTTTTCTAGGTAAATACCCAACAGAAAGGCTGGCCTGACAGACACCAAAAGACAGGAGAAGAGCGCTCGAAGCAACATTGCACCTGCAAAGTCAAAATGATCCAAAAGTTTGCCTAGGATAGGAGGGATAAAAGAAATATTATGCAGTCCTAAGAATATGAAAACTAGTGCTAAAAATGCTCACAGTGTAATGCTGAGTGAAAGAATCCCAGACATATAAGTATACGCAATGTGATTCTACTTATGTCAGGTTCAAATAGAGGCAAAATTAACATGGCGATAGAATTCAGTTATTTTTAAAGAGATAATGATTGGAAAAGGCGTTAAGAGGAGCTTGTGCAGTTCTGATGATGGAGATGACATGTTTTCACTTTGTTAAAAAAATCAATAAAATATATTTATGATTTGCACATTTGTTCTATGTATAATATACTGTGATAAAAATGTAAAAAAAATGATTTAGTGAATTAGCTCACTATCAGGCAGACAGCAGTAATGTGCATACTCCCTGTGAAGGACTCTTCTTTTTTTAATATAAAATTATTTTAATATCGTTTCCTGCATGATTGAATATACAAAGATAATGGAAGTAGTGTGTTCTTCTGTTGTAAAGAGGGATGGAAGACATCAAATCCACTCACTGAATTTTCTTAGAAATGCTTTCTCAGGAACGCGTGCTTTAGGTGCAGGTGTGCCTGGCTGTGATGTCCTATATTGCATCTCTCATGTTCTTATCTCACGTCCTCTGCAGAAAGTCTTCCGGTAGAACACCATGCAGCATATGTATGTCCATGGGAAGGAACACTTTTCTCCTGCTGCCATGATAGGGCATTGCTCTCAAGCAATAACAATGTCTTGTGCTTTTCTGATGTGACTGGCAGCATAATCCATGTGAAGGTCTTTTACACCCAATAATTCTAACATTAACTAAACAAGTGAGCGTTGTATATTCTTAGCATAACTTTCAAGTTCCTGGATCTTAAGGTATGCCTTGTCATCCAATTTTTTTTCTCTTTTGTCAATGACTTTCATAAACCATCTTTCAGCTAGATTATGTCTTTTGACAGCTCTCCAGAGTTCAGTGAATGGCTACAGGCTGATGTGGTTGGTTGTCACACTATATATCTTCCACAGCTGTCTTCCAGAACTGCATTCGCATCAGTCCAAGTGTCTTCTCAGAGACTGAATCTTTAACCAGCCTGAGCCAATTCCACACTTAAGGCCCTCGGTGCAAAAGCGGAATTTGTGAATTCTGCAGGGAGCATTAGGGAGCATAAATAACTTCTCTCATTTCCGCAGCAGCTTCAGCCACAGTGCTCTGCGCTGCAGCTGTCTGGCCCGAGGGCCACGCTTCTTCCAGTCACCCAGAGTCCAGAGAGACCCTGCGACGCCCAGCCGCGCGGCGTCCCCAGTATAGAGGCCACTATTGGAAAACTCTTCTTGACTGCTGTACACGATCAGAGGGTCGGTAGAGGGAAGCTGAGAAATTTCGAGTCAATTGCTTAAGAGCAGGAACTTCGTAGGGGAGAAAATGGGCTGATCCAGTTTCTGAGATCACCAGAAGCCTCCAATCTCAGACCTGCTCAACCAGCCCCTGCTAAGCTCTGTAAAGGTATGAAGGTGTAAAGAGGAAGCTGCAAGCCCCTCTCTCCTCTCTTCATACCTAAAAATCTAACCAAAACGTACTTCTCTGCCTGTCTTCTAGTGAACCTCTCCCAGGTCCAGTCACTTGGAGCTTTTGTGGTTTATTTGGTACTTACATATTTTCTTTTCATGTGTGTGTGTGTGAAAGACAGAAGAGAGAGAGAGAGAGAGAGAGAGAGAGAGAGAGAGAGAGAGAGAGAGAGAGAGAGAGAGAGAGAGAGAGAGGAGAAAGAGTTTGGGTATTAGACCAGGACCTCATACATGCTGAACAAATGCTTTGGCACTTATCTTGATTCCTTTTCTTCCCCAATTTTGTGGATTTTGAGTGGCACCGGGCAAAGCTTAAACATTCTTTTAGCTCTCCCAGCCCTTCTCTTTCTCTGTCTTTCTAGGCTAGTTATGTTACAGTTGATGGTAAATCATCATTCTACATTCATCTACCAATTCAGAAAGTGTTTCATGAGAGCATATCATATGCCAGGCATTGTAGGTAGTGGAGGTCCAATAGTATTGAAAACAAAGTTCCAGTGCAGGAGCATTAGTAGTGACCAGTAAAGACACCTCTGTGAGAAGTCTGGTGGCGTTTTCTTTCTTGTACTACTCGGTGCTTTTCCTCAAGTTCACGAGCACCTCTCCACTTGTCTCCTTCTATCCTGTGGGCTTCCAGGGATCAAACTCAGGTTGCCAGATTTGGAAGCAGGCTGCTTTACTTGTTGTGCTACCTTGCCGGTCCTTAAATACTTCATTTTCTAAAAATAGTTTTCTTTTTATTCTTTGGCCTGATCACTCAACTATTTCTGTTCAGATGTTCACTTTCCCTTCAACTAAATTAAAACAAAATGACTTTATTTTGCCCATTTTCTTGTTTATCAGTAGCATTCCTGTTAATCACATAGTAGACTCCTGATTCATCCTCTGTTTTTCGTATATGTTTTTGTCTTTATCCCCTATATTTTGTGTGGGTTTCCTATGTTTGGAATCTCTGAAATTTCCTCCCCTTTCATAGCATCCTGTTCCCATTCCAAGGATCTTTTGCTTTATTTTAATTATCTTCTCAGTTTCTTCTATAATAATGGATCATTTTCATTTTCTCTTTTTTCAGTCACTATTTGTAATTTTTATCTTTCTGGAAATTGCCAATTTTATATAGTGCCTCGATCTCTTTTCCTGTTGCCGTGATAAAAAAAAAAAAAAAAAAAAAAAAAAACTTGCCAAAAGCAATTTAAAGGAGAAAGGTTTACTCTGGCTCACAAGGTACAACCCATCACGACTGGACAGTCACGGGCTGGACGCCTGGATCGCTTCTACCTTCTTCGTTTCCCTCTGGGATTTCCCAGGCTCCGCCCTCCAGGGCCAGAAGTGCAGGTAGCCACCGCTTTTTACGTGGGACCCGAAATCAGGACTTTCTGCTTGTGAGGCAGCCTAAGTCCTGAGATCTCTCCAGACCAGGTATGTCTCTTGATTAAGAGTAAACCGGGAGCTGCAGGGTGGACGCCTGTGATGTCTGCATTTGGGGGCAGAGCGGACAGCCCGGGCTGTGGAGTGAGGCCTTTTCCAGGCTCCCATCCAGGCATTCGGCCGCCACATGAGCGAGGCTTCCCAGCTCAATTAATGAAATCAAGATAGTTCCCCGCAGGCCTGCCCCAGAGTGAGCTTCAGATTTGTTTTCATACAGTTCCATGAAGAAAACTTGCGCCTTCGTGCGTTGTGTGCTCCTCAGGTGTGTGCCTGTGCGTGTTCGCACCTGTGTTGGTGCATGTGCCCCAAGCACGCGGAGGGCCAAAGCTGACGTCATGTGTATTCTTCAATGGCTCTCCACTCTGACTAACAAAGCAGGGTCTCTCGGTTGAACCCAGAATTCACCAATCGACTAGATCAGCAGCCAGTTTGTCCTGGGGATTCCCTGCCTTTGTCTCCAGAGTGCCGCGGTGTCCGTCCTTTATAGGACCTGAACTCTGGTCCTCATGTCTCAGCCACTGGACCGATTCCCCAGCCTTTCCATCTTTAAAGTTCTTCTGTAGCTATGATTATATCTTTTCTTATTCTCTTTTTTCTTGATCCATATTTCATTTAACTTCAACTGTTATTTTAACTTTCTCTTTTATTTCTTCCTATTTTCTTATTTAATAAATAAATACTTTGTTCTTTATATCTTTATTATGGGGTTTCTTGTGAAGTGGATTTGGAGTTAGGGGTGCCATATTAGTATATTTATATGAAAAATATTACTAAGCTAAGAAAAGTCACTAAGTCTAATTAGCTGAATGCACCTGGCTCTCTAGTCACATCACACTTTCTTCTCTTATATGTATGCTGAAAAGCACTGAAAGATGGACTAGATAGAGGTTTGCGGGCAGTTGATAGCTCTGGGCAAAAATGGTAACAGATGCTTATGGAGATAAGAGAATAAAAGGAGTCTTTGACATCAACTGTAGCAGTGTGGGCTCTTCAGGGACAGTGCAATGAAAGTTCCATGGGGCTTGGAAACAAGGGGTGACTTAATGAAGGGAGAACATTCCACTCACACATGGTCAGCATCGTGGCCACTCACTGCCAACACTGCCAATTCAATAATGATGCTTGGAATTATTTTGCTATAAAATGTCCAATTATTCTCCCAGTGTTTCTTTCAGCCTTTGGAAATACCACTGCAACAATTCCAGCTGCTGAAATCCCCTCCTGTGTTGTTATTATTCTCAGTTTCTTTGTGACCTTAATTGAGGTGATTTTAGGAGGGAAGGACACGTGTTTTTAGATAAGATGCTCCAACATTTTCTCAAATGCCAGTTCTTTTGCTCCTTGGGAAACTGGAGAAAATAGTTTTTAGCTAATAATCTAATTTTTTCTAACATCTTGTTAGAAAAAAATTCAGTTCAAAAATGTTAAAGAACAGTAAATGTCCCATATACCCACACTGGATCCTATGACTAGAATTTAATCTTTATTGATAGACAAAGCATTTCCCTAAGTTCACAGTGTGATCTCACAAGGGTTCTCTCACTGGCAAGTTTTTTTGCTGCAACCTGTTCCATGAGTGCTTTAAACAAGTCCACACAAGCTGGCTATTACCTGGGTGGAGGACATTTTAGAGAGTTCTCAGCTTAAAGAAACAAAATTTCAAAGTAACTTGGCTTGCTGCCTAAGCACGCAGACAACTTTTGGTTCTAAGAAGCAGGTGATGTCCACAGGCATAAACTTGAGCCCTTCTGGTTATGCAACTAGGGAACAACTGCCATACCTGTGGGCAGAAGAACACCTGGACTGTGAGGGAGAGGAGGGGTATTAGATATACACAGCCTCTCCACAGATCTTCCTAGAATTCTATTTTGAGTTTAGTGGCAATGGTCAGCCTGGATAATCAATGACTCTTCACACTCACACAACCTCTGTTTTCCAAGGCTAATAAAGAGATGCCAAAAAGATGGTCAAGAGCTTGCATCACATGGCTGATTGACCTGAGTTTTCAATTCCTGAAATATAAGTAAAGGTGAACTGAGGGAACAGACTCTACGAAGTTGCCTCCTAATGCCACATTGCTTGAATGTACACATGTAGTTCTTTACAGTCTAAGGAAAACATTGGCAGTCGTGTCACCAACTATATGTTTAAATTCACCAAAGTTGTTTAAATTTTGACAAAACAATTTTGTCTTTAGCCTTCTTCCCTGGAAGGTCCATGGTTTTAAGAGCTGCATCCACTGTAAAACATATGCTTAGTAACAAGCCAGCTTCTTACTTAATGGCTGAAGGAAGTCTATGGCAGTACTGGTACATAGTTGATCTGGAGAAATAGACATCATTTTGTCAATAAGGCTCTTGTTGCAGAATAGAAATGGATTTTTAAATTATGAAAATGCTGCTTCTTCTTCTACCTTTCTGAATATGACCATCACTGTAGCTCAAAACCCAGCACAATGTTGTAAGTGCCGTAAGTCATGCAGTCTATGCAAAGGCACGCAATTCTATCCCAGCAGCACTTAAGTCATAGGCAACACATAAATGAATGAATAATGGCTAGTTTCTAATGAAACCTATGTATAAGTGTGGAAATAAATATGACTTGGTAGCACACAAAACAAAGGCATTTACTCTGCAGCCAGGTCACAATGTGATGTATGTCGGACACTACGCTTTTATTTCCTCAGACAGCATCCACTTCTCGGCCTCAGTTGTTTGTTGGAAGTTGTTCTGAAGGTAGGAGCTCACTGCAGAGCTCCGTCTGTCCTGGCCTGGAACTTGCTATGTGAAAGAAACTGGCTTTGAACTTTTGATCCTCCTATTAGTCTCCCAGGTGCTGCGAGGCTTGCTGAATCACACTCCACCTTTTTTTTTTAATAGGCTATTTATTTGAGATGGGGAAGAAAAGACATATGCATGTCATAGTGCACATGTGAAGTCAGAGAACAAAATTTTTAGAAGTCAATTTTCCCCTTCTATCATGTGGGCTCTGGGGATCAAATTCAGGTCACCAAGTTTGCACACAGACACCTTTACTGACTAGACCCACAAGCTCAGGACCTCCCTGCTGGTCATTGGATCCCTGGAGATGTTTTTTCCACAGTGTAAGTTTGCTAAAGATTTCAAGACACCCCTTCCCCAGAGAGCTCAGACTTAGAGTTTTATGATACTGGGTCACATCTCAATTCCAGGACTGTCTAGCTTCATGGACTTCTGGAGATTAACGGCTCACTACCGCCCCATATGCTTTTGAATCTTTAAATACTTTGTATTTGGTTTTTAGACCCACAAGGCTAAAAAGTCACGTGGAACCTGGGGTTTAGGGCAATTTTATTTTTTTTTAAATATTTATTTATTTATTCAATTGTGCGTGTGGACATGTGTGTGCGCGTGTATAGAACCACGGACGAATTCGGGAACCACTATGGACCGCCTCCACCCTCCTCCTTGTTTTCCCCGCCTCGGGATTCACAGGCTCTGCCGTACCAGGACCAGAAGCGCAGGCCGCCCCCGCTTCTGCCTGGCTTCCATACGTGGGGTCTAGGATCCGAACTCAGGACCTTCTGCCTGCAAGGCAGAGGCTTAACCCCTGAGCCACTTCTGCAGCCGCGGTTTAGGGCAATTTTAGAAGTAATGGATAGGGGGCAAAAGTAGGTTGAAGAGCTAGTCAGATCGTACTCAAACATACTCTGAAGCTTTTTTTAGATGTGTGACATCAAAGACCTGCTTCTTCACTTGTAAAATACAAAAAGTTTATTTTGAAGACTAAAGGAAATGAAACAATGCTTATTGTTTTATTATCATTATATTTTACTAAAGCAAAATACCTGACCCAAACAACTTATGGGGAAACCGTTTAATAGGTTCATAATTCTAGGTGATAGTCTATCACTGTTGGGAAGTTACAGTGGCACACAACATCCACTTCGAGTGCAGACTACAGTGAACCAATGTTTGCTAGCTAGCCACTCTACAGTGAGTTAATGTGCACTGTCTTGTCGTTGCTCAGCTCACTCCATCAATATTCAGTCCTGACTACCTGTCTAGGAATTGTTGCACTCACATAGTCTGGGTCCATAATGCAATCAAGACAATTTCTCACAAGCCTTAATCCAGAGCAGTCCTCTCAGGTGAGCCCAGCAGCCTGCCTCCTAGATGTCAGTGGACAGTTAATTCTAGCCATCATACTCATCCAACTGTTAAACAGTGCTCAGTAAGAAACACGATAAGTGCTCAGTAGATGTTAAATCCTAATCACTATTCAATAAGTCATAGCAAAGGAAATCATTTTTTCTCTATTTTTATTTTTCAAATTCTGCATACATACTTTGCATGTTAAATATATACTATTATGTATATTCTCCCTAACCTCCCTTTTCTCACTTCTACCTTCCCATAGTTCTCCTTTGTCATTCTAAGGAAATTATTTCTTGTGTAGAAAGATCACCTGTGACTTAGGTTCCTTCATTATGTTACCATTTCGTTATTGCTCTAATGTAACGTTACCATTTGCTTAAGAGTCCCTATGATGGACATTCATTACATACATGTCGTTAGGATGGATCTCAAGCGTCGCACATGCCTGTGGAAGGTTCATTACCAGCCACTGACTATATTGGGAGGTGGTGGCACTTGCGTAGGAAGATGGCACTAATAGGGGTGTGTCCCTAGGGAGAGCAGTGTAATCCAGACCCCTTCTTTTCCTTCCCAGCTCCTTTAGCCACAAGCCCAAAGTAATGGAGCGCAACAATCAACACTGAAACCTCTAAAACAAACCTTTCCTGCTTATAATCTGATTGCCTCCAGTTTTTTGTTAGTAACAGCAAGCAGGCTGTTAGATGAACAAATGTGATCCTCGCATGCCAGTGACGTCCCTCCACACCCACCGCCAGGTGGACGACTTGTATGTACTGGTATTAGTTTGTGTAGATCCATCTAAAAAATCGCGCTAGCGTATTAGAAAGGAGGGAGAGTCAGATGTTCCCAAGCATTCCAAATCTCATCAGTATTTACACGAATAACACTTTATTGTAAACTTCTTTTCAAAGTTTGCTTTTGTTTTGTTTTACAGGAGAACACTCACTGCCCTCCCTCCCACCTCCGCCTTGGGGTGCAGGCCAAGGAAGGCTCAGCTTGCGTCTCGTGGCGCGATGGCAGCGCTCCGAGCGGCTCACAACCTCCCGGTCCTTCCAGCTTCTCTTTTCTGCGATGATTCCGAAGATTCCGGGGGCCTTCCCGGGACCCCGTCGCCCACCGCGGGAGGAGCTGTCGCGCCCGGCTGCAGCCAGAACGCGACCGCGGCGCCTCGCGAGCCCGCGCCCCAGTGCGGACCCGCCTCGCGTGGGCAGCGGAGCGCAGCCGCGGCGCGTCTACCGCGGTCCCGAAGCGTCCCGCTCGCTGGTCCACGGCGCCGCCCGGTCCTCGCCGCCACGGAGCTTAAAGTTTTTTTTGGACGCAGGCACAACCAGGACAGCTTGGCTTAGGACCATGGGGCCTTTCAACCGACTCCCGAAGGCCCCGCTTGTCGCCATGGTAACCACCCTCCAATGAACGCCGTGGCCGAGGCCGCGGGCCGTGTGGCGTGCGCGGCGTGGCAGCGCTGTGGCCGACGTAGGTGGAGCGGGCGCCTCGATGGTGCGTGTCGGCCCGGGTCCTTCTCGTCCCCGCGCGTCTGCGCTACCGCCCGCCCTGCAGGACCGCGGCCCGGGGAAGGCGCTTCTGAAGCTCCGGCCCCTTGCAGCTCCCGGCGAGCGTCCTCGACCCGCCCGCGCCCCCTCGAGGCCCGAGGGCTCCCAGCCGGCGGCCTGAGGCGCGCATGCTTGCGCGCGGCTTGGGGACCGACGCTGCGCCCCCGGCCGCAGAGGTCAGCGCTTACGCAGCAGTAGGGCTGGGCTCTTCTCAGACGCTCATTTTCAATGATTTTATGCTTTTAAGACTCTTGCTTCACTTCGATGGATTCCTCGACACTTTTAAAAGTTAAGAAGGTAGAGAACCGTCCTCGGTTGCCCTGCATCTGGGCGTTCGTGGCGCACAACCCTTGCATTTGTGCGCTTCCGCGGACCTCGGTGGGAACAGATGGTTCAAGACTCGTCCGGAAATAAGAGGGAACAGCGAGAGAAATAGGGTCAAGAAAGAGGAGGCGGCCTGCGAGAGAAAAATAGAGGAGGCGTCCTGCAGAAAAGAAAGCAGATGCGTTGAGTTCCATAATCTCGGAGAGATTGTACGAGCCTGAAGGTGGGATGAGGCACCCCTGGCCGACACACTGCAGCCGCGGCCGGGCTCACGCACCCGCAGGTCCCTGCGGTGGCCACTCGGCCACATCCTCCCGCACTCACTAGATCTCAGAAGAAACAGCTGCCTCCGAGGCGGCTGGACAAGGGAAGAGGAACTCCCTACTTAGAACTTGAAGATCCCTACAAAGGGCCACAGAAATCTTACTGTCGTACCAACACAGACACACCAAAGGGAGTCCTGTGGTATTTACAAGTAAAAGGAAGTGAGTGTGTAAAATAGAGTGGGATGGATGAAGGAAGGGAGAAGAGTGTGTGGATGGGGAGGGAGGGGGGAGGGGGGAGAGGTGATTAGGGCAAAGATGTTATATCACTTTGTAAATAATAAAAAAAGAATTGGAAATGATACAAATTCTCACGATTTTTAAAAAAATGAATATATTTTGTATAGTTATAAAAAATGGGTTAAGATATTCATAAGTGGGAGATACATAATAATTCATATTCTCACGGAATCTATTTTTTTGCTAATAAGTTTTGTTGAAAACGAAAAAAAAGGATAGATGCTAGAGGGAATCTGTTTCACTCTGAGTTTTTGTATGTCTGCTTTTAATAGTTTAAAAATAATTACCAAATGATAAGAAGGACTTTTAAAACACTTTGGGAACGCTAAATGTATTCCAAAGGAAGCAAGTGGCAAGAGGTAAGTTTTTCTGTCTTTGCTTCTAACTACTGACAATTACATTTGATAAGTAGGTGCAGCCAAATCTGACACACAGGAAATAAGTATTGCAAAGCAAAGTTGGTTTTTTTTTTTTCCCTGAAAGCACTTTTTTTCTAAATAACTATCTAGAAAATAAGTATGTTCTGAAAACTTCAGTTCAGGTTTGTGTCCTTCACTGGTAAATTTTAGAGGGTTTTTTTTTTTTTTTTTTCATTTGATGAACATTTTCCCAGCGACTTCAAACGAGTTACCCAGCAGTGTCACAATTTTCCTTCTGTTTTTAAAATAGATATATTTGATTGTTTTTCTTGTGTTAGGGAAGTACTCTATCCCTGCCAAGTATCACTAGCTCTTTGAAACTTAAGTTGTTTAATTTGATTTTTTTTTTGAGACGGTCTCATGTAGAAAAGCCTCAAAGTTGGTATGTAGGAGAGGATTACTCGGAATTTCTGACCGCCCTGCCTCCATCTCCTTAGTGCAGGATTACAGATTTGAGCAGCCAGCCAGACCTAGTTTTGTACATGTACCAGCCAAACCATTTCCAACATACTTGTAGGTTTTTAAAGAGTGCTTCAGCTTTTTACTAAGAAGCAAATGCCACTTTCCCTTTCTGTCAGTTACACATGAAAGTTTCATCTGTAGTCTGATTTTCATTAGTAAACGCATCATGGTATTTTATGAAAGCTACATGTCGATTTGAATAGGTGTATGCTACCATTGGGAAATGAAGACTTTAACTAGATTGAATCTGAAAGGTTTTTTCTCTGCTTGATCTGTTTCTGTGTAAGCTTTCATTTGCTTAGAAGATTTCATGTATAAATTAAGCCACAGAGTGTATTCAGACATGTTGGTGACTGTGAACCCGACTTGCTTGTTCGTTGCTTGTCCATCACATACAGTATTCTTTACAGGTACTCCGGACATTGTTTTGTCATCTCTTCCAGTAAGATTAAATCAAACCAGTAATAGGGGTCACAGCTGTCACTGAAGCAACAGATGCCAAACTTTGAAAAGCACCTAGTGTGTTTGGAGTGAGAACATGGGCATTCGATGACTGCCACTCCTGTGTAAAAATCAGGCAATTTCCCACATCTGTGATAAGAACCACCAAGGATCAGAAGCTTCCATCTTCAATCTCCACGTGAAACCAACCATGGCAACAGCAGGACAGCTTTGGGAAAAGTCACTGCGAAAGGTCACTGCAACCGCTCTGAATCCTAACAGCAGTGACTGGAAGCAGACAGAAGCTCCTGGGGGTGCTGAGTGCTCTGCCTGGTGGGACAGATCACCTTTGGTGTCCTCCCGCCAGCCCACCCAACCCGATTGAGAACAACCATATCTGGTGGAGCCATATATCCCTTCTCATATCCAGATGTGGTAGCTCTTTCCTGATTGAACCTCTATTTTACACTTTGTGTGCATGCAGGTAGGCTTCTAGAAAGATCCTTAGCACTCAGAGTCACTCAGCTCTCTGGAGAACACTACTTTGCCTTTGTAGACTCGTAAAAGAGCTCATCAGAGATGCATGGCCCCAGTCACTTGTGGCTCCTGATAAGACTTCATTCCTGCCTGGGTGTTGAATTTTGCATTTGCTCTTCAAGGCTGGCTGCTTTGCATTGCTCTTAGTTGGCATCCTGACACTGAAGATCATAGAGTTGTGACCCTTTGGGGCTGGGACAGCACCCAGAGCTGTTGTGCTTGCAGCAGGGTTTCATATCTCTGCTGTATTCGAATTGTTACTTATGTGTGACAACCTGCCTTCTGCGTAATGACCTGTTTTCCCATTTGCATTGTTCCTCCCATGCCATCCTGTGCTAACCAAGTTTCTTTCTCCTTCCATCTGTATCCACTTCGTTCTTGGAGATGGTGAGACAAAAACCCAACTAGGGATCAGAGTGAAAGCACCAGCAGGCTTTCCCATCTGCTTCCCAAACCTTCATTCCAGACTTTGTCGTGTGATTATTTGTGGTTGCTCTGCTCACTGCCACTAGCTGTGGACAGCTGGTCAATAGCCTATCCAGTATCCAGTCTCCTCTTCCCTTAGTAGCCAGAGCTCTTGTGCGGTGTGGTAGTACAAACCATCCCTGTATCTCTTTTAGCACCATTTTGAGTGGGACTTCAGGAAAAACTCATTAAAGGAAACTCATGCATACTGATGGACCAGATCCATAGCAGCAGTGTTGTAAACATACGGTTGAAAGTGTTGTCCCAGGAATGGTGAGACAGCCAGGCAAATTCTGAATAGAAGCTGCTGTTCTCCACAGATGCAAAGACCCTCAACAAAATTTTAGTAAGCTGGATTAAAAACCAAGTAGGATTTATTCCAGACATATAAGGTTGATTTCAACATATGCAAATCAATAAATTTATCAAACAAGCTAATTCAAGGACCAAAGCCGTATGATTCTCTAATAGATGCAGAAAAAGCTTTTGACAAGTCAACATCCCTTTATGATAAAAGCCCTGAAGATAATAGGGATGGAAGGAAGGAACCTATATCAGCATAATCAAGACTATATATACAAGTCTATAGCATGGATCATTCTGAATAGTGAAAAACTTGAAGCATTCCCACTTTAATCAAGAACTAGGCAAGGCTGTCCACTCTTACCACTTCTGTTCGTATTGTATTTGAAGTCTTAGCTAGATTCATAAGATAAGAGAGGGAGATAAAAAGAATATGAATAGGAGAGGGAGGGAGGAGGGAGGAAAGCTGGGATGAATATTCAATATACTTGTAAAAGTAGAAAAGTAAAAGATATAAATAAGGAAAGAAGCACTCAAGGTATCCCTATTTGCAGATGACATGTTTCTATACTTGAGAGTCCCTAACAATTCTACCAAGAAACTCCTGGAACTAATAAATTCAGTAGAGTCAGGTAGATGAAACTCACATTCTTTCTTCCTCTTCCCCTACCACAGCTTTGCAGATACACCAGTGTTTCTAGCCAAACCATCAATCGGGTTTTTCACAGATAATGAAATCAGACCACTTTATGAGGTAGAACTCTTCATTCTTTGCACCATGGAAATTTTTTTTCATGTATAATGTTGCAGTTCACTTGCATGGTTACTGATAAATGACCATCAGATAGCTTAAGGAGACAAGGGATTTATTCTCTTATAATTCCTGATTACAGTTCTCAGTCCAGCTTGACTGGGAGAGCACTCACCAACACCAGGGCCAAGGGAACTGGCCACACCATCTCTACACAACAGCTGAGAGGGATGATTCTTACTTGCCAGACTAGCATATCTGGCCATACAAAAGGATGTCAACTTTCTCAAGCAGCTGTTCGTATTTTATTCCAGAGCTTAGTCCCACCCACCATGGGCTGGGTCTTCCCCATCAGCTAGACAATCTCCTGCACGTTTACTCTGGGCTTAACTCAACCATTAATTCTCTACAAATGTGCCCAGAGCTGAAACCCTAAACTGTCAAGTTGACACTTGTGCCTAATTATGACATGTAAGTATGGGTGTGTCCCTGTGGAGGCCTAAAGGTGACTTTGGGAATCATCCTGGATTGTTCTATCTCCCTTCTATGTTGCTCTGGGATTTCCCAGGCTTGGCCTTCTAGGGCTGAATTTACAGGCTGCCACTATTTCTGCTCAGCATTTTAATGTGGGATCTGGGGAATTGAACTCTGGTCCTTTTGAGTTGGTCCTTTAACCACTGAGCTCTCCCAGTCCTACATCAGGAAATCTTGAAATCATACACACAAGTAGGGAAGGTCCATGGGCTGCTCACGCACCTGTCTGCTTTACAGATGTGCCTTCATTTTTTCCTCTTCTGCTTCTCAGTGTGCATAACAACAGGCTGAAGCGAAGCCCACACAGTGTGTCCTTCTTCAGTTCCAGGACCTCTAGCAAATAAAGACTTTTGAAAAGAACCACAGGCCAGGTGGACTGGCAGGGAAAAAAAAGTTCAGTAGAATGGAATGTTACTAATTTAATATTCAAAATCAGTGGTTTCCTTTCCATGTTATCTGGCCAGGGGCCCATATGACCTTGTTCTCAATTCCCATTGTAACTTAAAGATGAATTCATAATGTCCCCTCCAAAAAACAATTGTTTTCCTATTCACCAAGAACAAACAAAATGGAAAGCCCTAAGAGAAACAATTCCATTTACCATCGCTACTAAAAAATGAAATACCTTGGTATAAATCTAATCAAGAATGTGAGAGACCTGTACAATGAAAACTTTAAAATCCTAAAGGAATTTCAGAAGATGAAAAGACCCTTCCATGCTCCTGGATTGATAGAATTAAAACTGTAAAAGTGACCATCCTGGGCTGGAGAGATGGCTCAGGTATTAAGATTCTGCCTCATAAACAGAAGGTCCTGAGTTCAGATCCCACATAAAAATGCCATGCAGAATGGTGGTGGCCTACACTTCTGGCTCTGGTCGGAAGAGCCTGGGAAGTCCCAGAGCAAAGCAAAAAAGGAGTAGAAGCAATCCAGGATGATTCTCAAAAAAAAGTCACCCCTTGGTCCTATACACATACATGCAAAAGAAAAGTTTTTTTAAAAGTAACCATCCTGCCAAAAAACATACACAGATGCAATGCAATGCCAATCAAAATTCCAAGGAAAATTTTCATAAAAATTGACAAAACAATCTCAAAATTTATATGGAAGCACAAAAGACCCAGAATAGCAAAAGCAAACCTGAGGAATAAAAACTCTGCTGGAGGTGTCACCATATTAGACCTTAATCTATATTACAAATCCATTGTATTAATGACAGCAATACATTGGCTTCAAAACAGACACATTGATCAATGGCTTAGAATTGAAGACGCAGATATAAGCTCATACCTACAATCAACTCTTTTTTTACATAGGTGCCTGGAAAGAGGATAGCATCTTAAATGAATGGTGCTTGCAAATTTGGATATCTACATGCAGAAGATTGAAATTAGACCTTTACCTGTCACCCTGAACAAAAATCAACTCCAAATGGATCAAGGACCTTAATGTTAGACCAGAGACTATAGAAACACTAGAAGAAAGAATAGGGAATTTCCTTGAATTCATTGGGCTAGGCCAATATTTTCTGAATAGGACCACAATTATACAGGAAACAGAGCCAACACTCAATAAGTGGGATTTCATGAAATTAAAGAGCTTCTGTTCAGCAAAAGATGTTTTAATTGAACAAAAAGACAACCTACAGCATGGAAGAAAATATTCACTAGCAGCATATCTGATAGAGCTCTAATATCCACAGTACACAATGAGCTCAAGAAATTAAATTCCAAGGAGATAGAAAACTGGCCTTGGAACTTAGAAGAAATGTTGCCCATGATGAAACTAAAATTTCTAACAAATATCTTCATTTATTTATCAATTTTTTTTGCCTAGTTATACAAGCTCAATGGGTAGGCACCTTTGCCCCCTCCTTCCCTCTTTTCCCTCCTTTCTCCCCTGTTGTCTCCCCCATCCCACTCCCCTCCCTTTCTTTTCTCTCCCCCTCTTTCCTCCCTCCTCCTCTCATGGTGTTTTCCACCTACTTCCTCTCATTCTCCAGAATATCTCTATATGGTAAATTTCCTTTTGAGCCATCTACACTAGTGAGGGTTCAGGATTCAGTGACATACTTTGGGGCCCCTTCTTGGGCTGCCCACTAATATGGGAACTCTGTTATATCTGTCTAACGCCTTGCCTCTAAGGATCCTACTTCCTGAAGCCTTCTCCCCCAAAATCAGTATTAGTCTTTGACATGTCAGCAGCCATTGTGGAGGTCAGGCAAGATCAAATCACATTGTAGTAGGCCAGGCTTGAGTGGAGTATGTTGTCTATCAGTGGTCCTCCCCATCTTTAGGCTCTTACAATCTTGCTGCCTCCTCTTCTGCAAGGTTCTCTGAGTTTTAGGATGGGGAAAGATTGATTGGTTTGGTTCCAGGTGAACATTGTAGGGTCTTTGGTATTCTGAATTATAGTTGGTTGTTGTTTTCAGTTTTGCTGTTCCTGAGCCGCCCTTGGCTGTATCCTGATTGGGTGTTGAGGTCATCTTGTAATCAAAGATGAAAGGCTATTTAAATGAAGGTCTTAATGTGAGAAGATGAATTAGCTATGTGGAGGCATTGCATGAGGGGGATATAAGGTGGATGGAGGTTTGTCTAGAAATGGTGACAAACTGATTCCCATCATGTGTTAGAGTCAAAGTCAACATGCTTTGCAGAGAAGTCAGTGGAAGACTTGAGGGTGAACTGTGACATTAGCTTAAATATTTGGAGGACAATGGTGCCTTTGACACAATATGGAAAACTTAAGGAGGGGAGGAGCTGACGTTTGGAAAGGATTCAAGTTTCTTTTGGCTCTGTTAAGATATCTCTGAGGGTCCTAGAGGAGGACTGTTAGCTCTGGAATAATTTATTTCCTTTTAATAGGGTCAGGCGTGTGTGTGTGTGTGTGTGTGTGTGTGTGTGTGTGTGTGTGTGTGTGTGCATGCAAGGTTTTGAGTTCCATCCTCTGTGTCACAAAACAAGAAATCTTTTCCTGGTACTTTTATACAAAAGCAAGTGATTTGCCAGATTTTTCTGGCCTCTTAGAGTCATGAGATGACCAAGTAACCTCTCAAATTCTGTTGTATGATTCACATATATGATTCATGGCTTTGTAACTTACCCTGGACATTGCTGTGGGAATTCATGTCCTGAGGTGCCTCTTACCCACCGTTCCCCATCTCCACGCATGTTCACTCATACTGTCGCTTTCATCAGAACTTAATGTTTCATCTTTGGTTCCTCATCCCCTTAACCCCTCACATTTATGCACCTCAACTCTCCCTATCCTGCTTCCAGTGGCACAGGTGTGGAATTTGTCCGCTTTTCTCTGCCTGGCTCCTGGTTCCAAAGCCACTGGAATCTCTCGCGGATTGCTATAGAAATCAAGGTAGTTTCCAGTCCCTAAACCCACCACATACAGCTGGTTTTTGAAAAATGCAGTCTGGAAACCAGTCACTCTCAGTCTCTTGCTTCTTTTGGAGGGTTCCAAGCTTCTAAGAGAGGCAGGCGTGGACTCTGGCCAGGTGCCTAGGGCTCCCTGGGTACCTGTGTGGTACCTCAGCCCAATCCAGCTCTATGATTGTATGTAGTTACCTGCTTACCTCCCAAGCAGCTGAGACTTCAGGGTGTATGTGACTTTGATCTCCTTGTAAGATGGATGAATTATCACATTTCTATATTTTTAATTGTTTTAATTTTTAATTAAATTAATTTAATTTCACATTTCTTTTCATACAGTTGAGATTAAATAACTTTGGTACATATTCCACCATGTAACCTTAAAAAATGTAAAGGAGAATTATATGCAATTAATTAATAATTATATTCCAATTATATTCATTGGAAAGTCAGCACTTATTGTCAGAATTTAAAAATTTGAAAAGAATTTTATATCATTCATATTTTCATAAAATAGGAGTTATAAATTGATACATATTCTACTATGTTTCTTTAAAATAAAAATATAAAATATCATTGGATGTGTTCCTTGGAGTGACACTCACCATATGCTAGAAGTTAAAAATTTGTAAATAGGGTTTTAACTTGTACATAAAAAATGTATGTGCATGTGTGCGCATGCGTCTTATGTAGCCCAAGGTACATTGATTCTGCTTTACCATCACGTCCAGCTTAAGATCTTTAAATAGGTTGAGACTTCCTGTAGCCAGCACGTCCCTCATCTCACCAAATCTTGGTCTTCACACTGTTTCCTGACTGTTTTGGGGGACCCCAGGCATGCAGGTCTTTTCCCCTTATGGACTTCTCTTCCTCAGGTATCTCCATAGTTTGTTGCCTCACATCCTTCCAGTCCCATCTCCAATATCTCCTCTTAATGAGGTTTATCTTAAATACCATGTGCAGAAGCACTTTACCCTGAGCTGTCCCAAGCCCCCTCACTATTTCTTTACAAACTGGGCCTTGGCAACTAGCTCCATGGCCTATTGAATGCCCTGGGTTGCACTTTCTTTCAGTGCCATACTTCATAGTTTACTTATTATTACTGCCTGTCCAGTCCCGCTAGAATGGAGTCTCCATGAGAAGGCAGAGACTGGCTTTGCATACTTGTCCAGATACTAGAGCTGTGCCTGCTCTGTGTTGGGCTCGTTGACTATGGTTGGAAAGGTGATAAGCACTCGAAGTGCCAGTAACTAAAGAGGCTGAGGCCATAAAAGTTCAGAGTCAGCCTGAGAAACAGAATATCTTGTTAATTAATTAATTAATTTATCTGCACGTGTAAGTATACGTGGATGTAGAGGGCACCGTGTGTACCTGTGGAAGACCGATGGTGACTTTGGGAATCGTGTTGGATTGCCCTACCTCCTTATTTTGTGCTCTGGGATTTCCTAGGCTCTGCCTTCCAAGGCCAGAAGTGTTTTTCTATAGAATCTGGAATCCAAATTCAGGTCCTTTTGCTTGCAAGGCAAAGGCTTTTAACCCCTGAGCCATCTCTCCAGCTCCAAAGACTCATTTCTTAAAAAAAAAAATCTGTATTTTGTTTATCACTGAAGAAAAAATACAGCAGCAAGTTCTGTGTTGGTTTCAATAAGACTGACTACTCTTTAACACAGCTACTACACTCCAGAATTGAAGTCAACACAGTCATTACTACAAATTACTTGAATATATCCTGAAGAAAAAGAAAATTAGGAAAAACTTTAAACAATTCCACCAAACCACACATTTATAAATATCATCACATTTAAAATGCTTAAAAGGCATGAATTTTCAGTAGGGAAAAAGCAGTTTGCTATTGGCAACAAAAGGAAAAAAAAAAAAAACTCAGACAAATGCTTTAAAATCTCAAAGCTGTGCTGCTTTGGTCTGCAGTAGAGCAGGGCTGTCCTGTTAATGACTGCAGGCTGCTTCCCTCACAATGTGAAAAGCCTACAGAAAACCTAGTGGAACCAATGTTTGCAACGTTGACTGCAGTTATGCGAACCTTTTTAAATTTAATTTAATAGCAAATACCTCAAAATATCTGAAGAGGTACGTTTCCACTACTAATAAGGTGAGAACTGCTTTCAGAGCTACTGGTTTTAAGAGTCTTTAATGACTCATCTTTTAAAAAAAGTGTGTTTTATCTCTGGCTAGGAGGTGACATCCAATACCAATCAGGATGGAGCCAAGGCCAGTGCAGGAACAGCAAAAAAAAAAAAAAAAAAAATCATAATTCAGAGCATCAGAGAACCTACATTAATCACCTAGAACCAGGCCAGCCTAATCTTTCCCCATCCTAAAACTCAGAGAAATTTGTGGAAGAGGGGGCACTAAGATTTGTAAGAGCCTAAAGATGGGGAGGAGCAACAATATGCAAGATACGTCACACAAGTTAGGGCCGAAGTAACCATAATAGGACTTTGCATGACCTGCGCAATGACTGACATATCATTGACGCCCCAAAGTCTAGCATGGATCACAGGCACTAGGATCCTTAGAGGTAAGGGATTAACAGTCACAATAGTGTTCCCACACTAAAGGGGAACACAAGAAAGGGCTCTAGGCAATGCTACTGAGTCCTTACACCTCATTAGAGTGGAGGACCCAGAAGGAAGTTTGAGATTCACATTAAAGGATGCTCCAGGGATTGGGAGGGACTGGGAGAAAGAGAGGGAGGGCGGTGAAAGGAAGGAGAAAAGAGGGGAGGGAGCAAGGTGATTCCGGAAGGAGTGGAGGGAGGGAGGGGTCCAGGGTACCTATTAAGTTTGTATGAGTGGAACAATAATAATAAATTAATTTAAAAAAAGTGTGTGTGTGTGTGTGTGTGTGGTGAATGGGGTGAAGGGATGGCTTAAAGTGTACTGAACAAGCATGAGCACAAGCATGAGGACCTAAGCCGGAACCCCATCACCCATGTGAAATCTGGGCATGGTTGTGTGCTCCTGCAATCCTTGTACTGGAGGAGGACACAAGATTCTGTAAGCTTCGGGTCAATACACATACACACACACACACACACACACTGGACAGTGTGTTACACTTGTTCCAGAAAGTGAACTATCACAAGACTCACACCCACCTGCTCATCTTTCCCTTCCTAACTTTAGCTCTCTGCACTCTACAATTCTAGCTAATGGTCGGCTCTCATTTTCAGAGCCTTCCTCATGTAGTTCTTTTCTCTGTCCTTCCATCCCATTACTTAAGGATTCCACGTTCACTTTCAGGACTTCCCTGGTCAGTACCCTTCTCCACAGCCTCCCACCCTGCTTGTCCTGTTGTTGAAATGACTTGCTTTGTTTGCCTTCCTGGCTGGATTCTGTGACAGCACTCAATGCAGTGTCAACAGTAAATGCTAACCCGGCTGCAGCAGTACTTGGTAACCACATGGGGCTTGGTCTCCTGCTGTTTACTAGGTAACATCACTTACTAATATACCAGCTGGATCCTCACACACATACACACACACCAAAGGGAAAAAAAAATCTAAGAAGAAGATACTATTTAGCATCTTTATTGTAGAAGTGAGGGACTTCACAGCTGGAGAAAAGAGGGTGCCACCTAGGCGCTCTGCACCAGCAAATGCAAAGTCGCACCATCCCCCTGCTCGGCGCTTCTCTTCTTGCTTCAGAATTAGCCAGCTAGGTGCCTCTCACATCAATGACGACAACACGCAGCACCTTCCACAGGATCTGCGTATGCAGGATGGGCTGTCTTCGTTCAAAATGACATGCGAACACCACCAGCACATTATCTACGTCTCGCCGCGGCTCCAGCTGATTGCACACCTTTCCATTGTAACTGTTTACACCTTGGCCCTTGACTCTGCCGTCCATCCCTCTGGGTCACAAACCACTCCAGCCCCGAGCCCGCGGTCAAGCGGGAGGAGGCCTCTTCCAGGGCTCCCGAACGCAGAGATGTGGGGCGCATCGCAGCCTGCGGCGGACATAATCCAGGCGCGGCACGCGGATGCACTGGTGACTTGTGCTATGTGTCGCTGGACACCGCTTTGCTCTTCTAGGCATTTTTCAGCGAGTCAAGGGCCGTAAAGCTGCTCTCACGGTTGTCAGTAGCAGCCGCCCGAGCCCTTTGTGACGCCGTCGTTACCCTCCAATGAGGACTCGGAATCACGGGGCTGCACCAATCAGAAGTTACATGGTTCTCTGCAACGGCCAATCGGATTCTCGAGTCTAAGACGGTGACCGGTGATCAATGGCAGCGTGCTAACGGCGCAGGGCGCGCAGGGCGCGTAGGGCGGGCCTGGCGCACGGCTTGGCGTCGCGTGGCGCGGATTTGGGCAGGTGAGCGGAGCGGGCGGCCTGCAGGGTGGCACGGGACGCGGGACTGCACAGCTGGGGCGGCTGAAGGCTGACGCGCAGAGCGGCGAACGGTGCTGGAGAGAGGTGAGACCTGCTCTAGAGCTCGGGACGGGGGCCTCTCCAGATGCCTGGCGGAGGGACACTGTTGCCATGGCAACGTGAGTGCGGCCCGAGAATCTGGGCGGTTTTCACGTTTGAGGTGCGTCCTGAAAGCCAGGGGTGCTGCAGGCTGGGCCAGTGCAGCAGCCTGTCGCCTGGGCCCAACCTACCTTTCCCATCTCTCATGGCTTGGGCTGGAGCACACACACAATGCATAGATAAATATAAGCATCCTCTTTGGGGGCACCAGAGGTCTCTGAGCATGCCTGTTGTACTGGTCCAGGTGGCTGCACTGGACCCCCAAGTGGTGAACCCACTGGAGCAAAGACCTGCTGTGCAAGTTCTGGAGCGAACATGATCCCCGCCATTTCTTCAGGAGCCCAGTGCAGTCAAGAAAAAGACAGACATCCACAGACCAAGCATTTGATTTCATTTTGGGTTTTTGAGACAAAGTCTTGCCATGAAGCCCAGGCTGGTCTTGAACTTACGACCCTCCTATCTCAGCCTTCTTAGTGCTGCAATTGTAGGCATGTGTCACCATACTTGGAAACTTAATATTTATCCATCTATTTGATGTATATTGTATTGATGTACACATGTATGCTATCAAGCTTGCATGGCAAGCATTTTCCATACTAAGCCATTTTGCTGGTCCAAAGTAATATCTCAAGTGGTTATAATTCAGGCAGTAGTGGAAGATAACTAGTAGTGTATAGCTGCCAGCAAGATGGATGATAGTTTCCTTAGAATTCAAAGGACAGATCCTTCAATCTCATGTATTAGGAGGGTTGTCCAAGCCATTAGCCACATATAGTCCAGAGGAGCTACAGATACGACCCAAAATCATAAATCGACTTAAATATTGTGAGGGGTTGTAACGATATTATGTCATTCTCAAGCATGAACTTTGTAGATGATAAAGTCTCATTGCAATATCAGAAAGTTGGACATGCCTGCAAGAGGAAGACTTGAGCCTGGTCTTTGAATGATGGGTAAGTCTTAGACAACTGGAGCAGATGGGAGGGTGTTTTGATTGAAAGGAATTGAATATGGTTTCTCTTGTTTCTAGAGTTGAAAATCTGGAAGACCCAGTGACTTGCAGACTAAGAAGGTGTTTCTCTCACTTCAGCCTTCACTATGATCCATAGTCTTTTCCTCATCAATTCCTCTGGGGACATCTTCCTGGAGAAACACTGGAAAAGTGTGGTTAGCCGTTCTGTCTGTGACTACTTTTTTGAGGCCCAAGAGAGAGCCACTGAGGCAGAAAATGTCCCTCCGGTTATTCCGACTCCTCACCACTATCTCCTAAGTGTTTACCGGCACAAGATCTTTTTTGTGGCTGTGATCCAGACCGAGGTCCCACCTTTGTTTGTCATTGAGTTCCTTCACCGAGTAGTGGACACGTTTCAGGTTGGTGAATGTGGGAAGGGTTATATATGTAAACTCGGGTAATTTCATTTTCGTTTTTGACAGAGTCTGATTCTCTAGTTTAGCTTGGCCTGGGATATGTAGTCCAGGCTGACCCCACACTTGCAGCAATCCTCTTGCATCAGCCTCCTTTACCCTAGGATCACAGACATGAGCCCCATACCAGCTTGCAAAGTGTTTTTGTCCTCCTGTTTCCCTGGGTTTCACCTGGGTTAGGAAAATCAGACTGAACATCGCTCAGCTTCTGGTCCATCTGATAAGATTATCCCTTCTGTTTGTTGATTGGCTGCTTCCAAGTGGCTTCTTGAATATTTTAAACCTCTTCTTGGTGGCAGTCCTACATTTTGCTCGCAAACTACAGATTATTTATTTATTTATTTATTTTGAGTGAACTTGGTGCTCGTTGTTGATGACATTGTTTGAAGTCATGTCAGAACTTGGGTAAAACTTTCCAAAAGAACAAAGAAAAGGCAGAGTAACTATGAACTCAGCTGTCATCTTGGGTTGGGGTTGGACACCCCTAGCAGTGTGTAGTTGTGATGATTTAAGCCCAGGGATGTAGACTGCCTCAGATCCATACAGCACAACATTCTCCTCAGTAATCAGGGCTTAACTGTCAGGGCGTATTTGTATGACTCGGCTGCTATATTAGAAGCAGAACCTTTTGTTTCAACTTCCACCTCATGTGGGACTTGGACTTAGTTATATGTGTCCAAGAATTGTAGAATCTGAGAGAAGGAGGAAAAGGGAAGCATGATGCAAGTTAGAGTTCTTTCAGTTGTGCTTATATCTGCACCACATGACTAGGACTGTTTTTATTGCCAAGAATGTTAAAATACATTTGATTCTTTTTTTGCCCTCCAAATAACCATTTTTCTGGGGTTCCAGTTCTCATGCAGCATGCTGGCTCCTCTGCACAGTTCCAAGCATCAGGATAGGGACTAGAAGAGCCCTGCGAGCTCTTTAAGTTTTGACTTCTCTGTATATTACCTCTGCTCATTAGTGAAGCCCCATTGTTGCTACACCACCACACATAGTATATAACAGTATGAACCAGAAGAAAGTTGCTGTTTTAAAACAACAGAGGAATTTGGGAAAGCAGAGTCAAGCTGCTAATGTGGAAATCTAGGACTTCAGTGTTGTCTGCTGGGACACAGTTAACGTCAGGAGTAATGTCCTCTCGACAGGGTTCTTTCTAGTGCTTGAGGATGACAGAGGTGTCGCAGCTTAGACCTATGGCACCATACACTGCAGGTCTCCGCTGCTCACGGCATATGATGTCTGATCGTTAGAACTTGGCGCAGTATATGTTTATGAAATCACTTCCTGGGACATAAACGTCACTCCTATATGTCTTCATTTTTTATTTCAGGAACACATTCCTGGCTTCTGAACCACCTGGGTTTTGGAATCTCACTGACACTTGGCATTGCCTGATACAGTTTAGAGCATGTGTAGTAGAGTCTGTTTAGTTTTAAGTGTCGGAAAAATGGCAGATGGTAAAACAATCTGCAAATTCCCATTGTAGTAATGGGATGTGCTTGGGGGTTTGGTCTTGAGAAGAAGAAGAAGAAGAAAAAAAGTGAAGATTTGTTGTTTTCAGATACTGGCAAGGTAAATAGGTAAACTTGGTCTGTAAGCCAGAGCTAGGAGGCAAGCTTGAGCTTATTGAAAGAAGGAATTTTTTTTTGGCCTTTGTAGCAGTCCATTGTAGCAGGGTTTCTCTGAAGGTATACATTTTCTTCAGTGAATTCAGGAGGATGTACGACCATTACCTGCTATCACCAGCTTTGTGCACTGATAACTTGAGTGTTTTCTCCCTCGGTGACTATTGTTATCATTCCCTCTTTACACAGCATTTTAGGGTGTATGGAGCTCACACACTGGTTTAACAATAGTGCTTGGTTCTCACAATGCTTCGTGCAGCAGAATGGTTTTTACTCTCTTTACAGCACTAAATCTTTACAGATTAGTTCACGTGACTAATCTAGTGACTGATAGAACACTGAATAAAAAAAGAGCAAAAGAAAAGAGCAATCCAGTCTTCTGTGATTTTTCAATATATGAAAAAAATCCTTTTAAATAAAAGGACAGAGAGTTCTTAAAATTCCAACACTGGAGCTATTCTAAATACTTGCTGCCTTGCATGCTCATCCTATTTCATCTTTTACTGTATGAATGTTAGAAATAGAGCAATGGAAGTAGTTAAATGATTTTGTGTGTGTGTGTGTTAAAATCAAGCATTATAATTTCCATGACCTTTTCACATTTTGTTTATCAGCATGGCTAGTCTAGAGTCAACCTTTAATATTTTGTCAAGCTGAGGAAATCGACCCAAAGGGGTTGACCTCTGGTTTGTAGAAGCTATTGACACGTCAAGTATCACACGCTAGTTCTGCCTGTTCTATCAGTGCCCAACCAGGCTACAAAGAGAACCATGTCTCTGTTCCGTTCTCTCCTGGGCAAGCGCCCCAGACCCTGGTGGACACTACAGATGGCAAAGGGCTGCTCTCAGGAGCATCATTCTAGTTTCCATGGTCTCTGGTTATAAATATGTGTTATTTCTTCATTAGGACTATTTTGGAGTGTGTTCAGAGCCAGTGATTAAAGACAATGTGGTTGTGGTTTATGAGGTATTGGAAGAGATGCTTGACAATGGATTTCCCTTGGCTACTGAATCAAACATCCTCAAAGAGCTGATAAAACCTCCCACGATCCTTCGAACAGTGGTCAATACTATCACAGGTATGGTCAGAACCACAGGAAGCTGTGCCACCCTCAGGGGGTTCAGCTTTGTGCAATCTTGAGTTTCTGGGAATCTCTCAGGCCCACCTACTTTCATTTTACCCTTCTTTCTCATTGAGTCTAATCTGAGATTTCAGTCTAGCTCAGTGGTAGCATAATTGTGCAGCATGTGATTTCTAGTCCTGGAAAAAAGAGTCTTATCTAACAGAATTTTTCTTCTGAGTAGAGAGAGAATGTGATATAGAAACTTCAGAAATACCAGAAAGCACAAAGAACATGAACAACTCTTAGATCATTGCTTCTTAATTATACTGGTGTGTGTGTGTGTGTGTGTGTGTGTGTGTGTGTTCCGTCTGTGTCCCATCTTTTGTAGATACATGAGTGATGAGTAGAACATTTTAAATTTAAATGAATTCTTCATTGTGATAGACTAGCATCGTTTTAGAGATGGTTATTTTCCTCCATATTGAATAAACCCGGACTTACTTATCCAGTTCCTGATGATTTAATATACAGTATTGGCCCAATCACAGATATGCTATAGTTTGCAGTATTCTGAGTTTAGTTTAAGCCTTAAAATTCTTTATAAGTGCTTTAGATGTTAGGAAATTTTTCTTAAACCTGAATTTCATCCTTAGAAAAAGATAATTGAGAACCCTTTTTGAAAGGCTAAATTGTTTTATACATGTGCTTGAATTTATATGTTTTTAGTGTTTCTTTTTTTAGAGTTAAAAGATCCAGGCAGTGGAAAAAGAAAATAGAATTTAAATTGGTTATGGTCTTCATTTCAGTTTAAAATCTTTGCATATGAGCTATAGAGATAGCCTAGGGTTTAAGACTCTGTCTTGCAGGCAGCAGGTCCTAAGTTTAAATCCCAGGTCCCAGGTAAAAATGCCAGGTGGAAATAGTGACAGCCTGCACCCCTGCCTCTGGCGGGTGGAGCCTGGGAAATCCCAGAGGAAGCAAAAAGGAGGTATAAGCAATCTAGGATGATTCCTGGTCTTCCACAGGGACACATAATGCCTTCTGATGCACACACACACACACACACACACACACACACACGCATGTGTGCACCAAAAAAAAAATAGAAAATTAAAATCTTTGCATAAAATAATCTCTGATGCCTTTCCAGTGGGACTCGAATCCAGGACATAGTCAGGGAGCTATCTGCAGCTCTTAAGCTCAGAGAGGATCTAATTGTCTAGCTCAGCATTGAAAAGAAACAGATCCTGTTTACATGGTCATTTCTGCATTTCTGTTAAGGTGCCCAAAGACCTCAAGTGAGGATACATCTCTCACCATAAAGTCTTATGTGGGCAGGTAGATAACCAACCTTGCTAAAACCCAATTTGTTATTTAAGCTGCAGGACATTGTGGAATCTGAGATTCTTCAGTCTGTGTTACTCTCAAAACTAAATATGATATCGGCATCTCAGGTAGCGTCTCTCTAAATCTTTACTTGAGACAGCAGACCAGATGGCGACAATGAATTTTAAAAATAGATCAGGCTGCCCTACATAGAATGTGAAAGTCTCATCTTCCATGCAGTATTGCATGAAGAGCAGGGCCATAGAAAGCTTAAGGGATTGTTCTTGTCATTACATTCAACTTGTCATTAAAACATCAACTTAATTCTAAAGTACCAATATTAATTTTTCCAGGAAGCACCAATGTAGGCGATCAGCTTCCAACTGGACAGCTCTCAGTAGTGCCTTGGCGACGGACTGGGGTAAAATACACCAACAATGAAGCCTATTTCGATGTAGTCGAAGAGATCGATGCTATTATTGACAAATCTGGTAGGTGTTTTTAAGATGTTCTCTATGTGTTAAGATGGGCCTTTTTCCTGGAATGCTTGCTAGTGTGGAATGGAGTAACCTACTCTATTGTGGCTCATCTTCCTTGGTATGGTAATGATGCAAGACAGTGTCTGCTCCATACTTGCCGTGTGTATGTATCTTCTCGAATAAAACAGGTAGGACAGGTGGGGATTTAACTCATTTGTAGGGCTCTGGATTTAGTGTTCAGCACTGGACCAAAAAACAGAGTAACAAAGGCCAAGTGCTGACAGCATGTGCTTGTAATCCCAGCCTTAGTCTAGAGGCTGAGGCAAGAAGATCAAGAGTTTAAATATGGTCTGTGGATTACATAGCCAGACCTTGTTTCAGAAAACTATGAGAGAAAAAGACAGAGACAGAGACAGAAAGAGAGACAGAGAAGGAAAGAGACTGAGGGATAAATTAAAAACTAATTTCTTATTGATTAGATCTCATATTTGAAAATATGTGATTCCCATACTGATGACCGAGTCAAAGATTCTGGAAGCCGATCTGTTCTAAATTAAGTAAATAGGATTAGAAGTCTTTGAGCTGAGAAATATTTAGATAACTGTCTTCATACTAGTAAGCTAGCACTGTGTTTGTTAGAAACCTAGGTTATAGCACAGTGTCAGACAGTAGGCATTTGGTAAAACTGAGATGATGCCCATTAGTCTGTGGCCATGTGAAACAGGAATAGGAATAGAAAAAGTCAGGACAGGCTTAGCAGTTGCAAAGGGGACAAGCATCTTTATGGCCTGCATAAATTCAGCAGCCACCATCCTAGCTAGTGTTTTCCAGAATATTGGGAAGTGAAGTAGTTCAATCTGCCTCGATCGAAAGACATAAAAAACAAAAAGTAAGCGATGAGGCTTTGAAACCAGAGCATCATAGCAGTTTTCACTGTAGTCTTCCTGAGAGATGATCTACTGTCCAATAGTGAAAGAAAGGAATAATATATTTTGATATGGCGTTACACAGTAGTGAGAAAGAAAGAATTACAAATCCATGTAATTTAAGTGATTCTCACACCATCGAGCAAAATAAGATACATGCTGTTATGTAGTACAACTCCTCCTGGTAAAGTGAGAAAACAAGTTTGGGGGAAGGACAGTAACGGGGATGGATCAAAGGGAGAATGCCAGGATGTGAAGCCTTTACATTGACGTGTATGTTTAAAAAGTTATTGAGCTGTGATATTTTTGGATATTTACTCTACCAACAAAATGCAATTTAAAAAAAAAATGGCCTATGAGATAACTCAACAATGTTGGAAGTCACTTGCTTCCAAGATTGAATTCTTTCCCGAGAACCCACATAGTAGAAGAGAACTGGCTCCCACAAAGCCGTCCTCTGGCCTCCACACACACATGTTGTAGTATATGCATGTACACCCCACCCCACAAAAAAAGTAAAAAATAATCTTTAAAAGGCTTTTTTTTTTAATGGTGGCCTGATCACAGAGAATCTTCTGTGCTCCCTTTAGGAAGGTTGTGGGGCTCAGGAAGCATTTGAAGCTGGGGAAGTTTAACAGTCTTGTTTAGAGCAGTCTGCCAGGCTGCAGTAGGAGAGGGCAGCCTCATATGAGGCGGGCTGGAAGCAATGGGAGAGCAGCACGGGGCAGGGCTCGAAATAATGTGAGAGGAAATTTTCAGAAAGAGGGGAGTAGAGTGGCACACGCGTGCCTGTCTCTCACTAGAAGCTGAGGCAGGAGGAGCAAGCTTGAGGCCAGCTTGGGCTACTAGTCAATAACTGGCTGGACATGGGAGCAAGGAAATAGGAGCAATCCAAGATGCGTCAGCTCAGGACTGATGGAAGACCATTTGGAAAGTTAGTGAGTGAATTTCCTTTTGACAGTGGGGTTTGCAGCAATCCCGTGACCCTGGGGACTTCTGTTAATCTAAAATAGAAAGTCTAAAATATTAGTCTAAAATAGAAAGTACTGATAATTAATGGCCATCTGTGGAGGCTGAAGCATTGGGGAGGGCCCCGCCACACAAGAAGAGAGAGAAAGAAAGTTCTGACCTGGATACATACCTACCATCTCAGGAGATGCAGAGACCTGCACAGATTAGGGAAGGCTGGGAGGAAGAAGTGCTTATAAAGGAAGAAGCAATCTAGTGATCGTGACTGACAAAGTGGAGAGGGCCATGAGTGTCCTTGAACTCAGCGGCTGAGCTTCCCAGAGAACTCGGACAGTCTCTGCCAGCAGTTCTCTGACCCATTGATTACGGAGTGTACCTCATGTACCCCATGTGCCTTGGGCACTAGATGGAAGCCCTCTTGGGCTTCATTGGCCCACTGGTCTGTGACATTTTCAGAGTGCCAGACTTGAGCTTGGAGGATGGACAGATCACAGGATAAACAAATGGGCATCTAGACCGAGGGGAGGAGAGCAAGAGGGAGGAAGAGGGAAGCACAGAGGTGCCCGCGCTCTCCAACACTCTGTCTCATTCCTCTCAGGTTCTGCAGTCACTGCTGAGATCCAGGGGGTGATTGATGCCTGTGTCAAGCTGACTGGGATGCCGGACCTCACTCTGTCCTTCATGGTAGTATTCAGGGCCCGTGCTTGCCTTCTGAGATGGGAAATGAATGCCTTTGGGAAAGTAGTGAGAACGGAGCAGAGCAAGGGAGGGGTGTGGTAGCTGCCGGGTTGTATGAAGTGACTTCACTGTGTGGATATATGGTAGGAAAATGTCTGAATCACTTCTCTAAGAGAACCAGTGACCTCATTGCCACTCCTTTCTTCCTGTCCCTCCTCTATCATCCTTCCTCCCCATCCCCTGCCCGGTTCCACAGAACCCCAGGCTGCTAGATGATGTCAGCTTCCATCCCTGTGTCCGTTTCAAGCGCTGGGAGTCTGAGCGCATACTCTCCTTCATCCCGCCTGATGGCAACTTCCGCCTACTCTCCTACCATGTCAGCGCGCAGAAGTAAGTGGGACCCGGTGGAATCTGTGTCTGTGTCCATGTCCGTAGCGATTAGGCCCCCGGGCTTCAGTTACAGGGTTAAAGTTCTGGCTCTAATCATGTTCCTGCTGTGAGCTGCTTCCTACTCTGGGTCTGCTTTCTTCTCTGAAAATGAGCTTGTGAGGACTGAGTAAATAGTCCTTCCCCCAGAGTAAGTGCTCATTAAGCCTGCTGCTGTTATTATGTTGTTGTTTGAGATGGCCTTGCTTTGTAGTTCAGTGTGCTCTGGAGGCTGACTGCGAACTCCCAGCCCTCCCTGTAAGGTTGCATTTAATTATGCTTTGAAAGCACCTCAAGTGCAGTGAATGTTAGCCTTACACATCCTCGTTACTTAGAAGGGACAGTTTTTGGTCTGTCTAGGAGAGCCAGAGAAACCTCAGCTGGCTGGGCCCTGGGACTCTGGATCCCTCGTTTAGGAAGATTCTGCAGAAAGACTCTGGAATCTGATGCCTGAACTTAAAAACACATCTTTGTCCTTGGCAAATTACTTAATCTCAGTGTGGGGTTAGGATGTCAGTATTTGTCGGTATTCATATACAAAAGCAGCAATCCGACACACTCAGAGGCATTCAGTAAATACTGGTCATCTTCAATGGATTTTCTGTGTCTTTTTTTCTGTGGCATCAAATCATAATAATGTACTATAGGGGTTTTGTGAGGGTCAGATGAGATCAAATGAATGCACCCACCCCAAAAAGTCGCGAGAGCTCTGTGGTATGAGAGGTCTGTCCTCTGTTCATGGGATGTTAGGCCCTGCGCCATGAGTAGTGTGGAGATGTGACCTCCTCTTCTGCTCTCCATGGCTTTACAGAACTGCTGCTTGTGTCCTTAGTTTGGTTCTTATTACTGAAAGAGTTGCTTGGTTGCCTAGGCACCATCTGCAGTTTTCAAAAAAAAAAAAAAATCAGTGCTCACTGTCTAAGAAGCAGGACATAAGTGCAAAAGGGAAGCTGCCTATGGGGTGAGAGGAATGCCATGGAAGGAGTGAAAGCAAAAAACCAGAAGCTAAAAACTGAAACCAAAAAATAAGTGAAAGGAAGAAGAGAAAAAGAGAAAACGAAGTGGGTGTTTGTCTCTCTTTTGCAGCCTGGTGGCAATTCCAGTCTATGTCAAGCATGGAATCAACTTCCGGGACAGCAGTGCACTTGGTCGCTTTGAAATCACAGTGGGCCCCAAGCAGACCATGGGGAAGACCATAGAGGGTGTGATCGTTACCAGCCAGATGCCCAAAGGAGTTCTGAATATGAGCCTCACTCCATCCCAGGGGACACACACGTTTGATCCAGTGACAAAGGTAGACGTGAACATGGGAATTTGTGTGTAGAAGTGAGCAAAGGAATTCTCCTCACACGACTGGCAGGAAGGTGATACTGGTAACAGAGGCATTGCTCTCTAAGATAGAGGCAGTTCAGATCAACAAGTCGATGCCGTGTAGTTGAAGCCCACAGCTCAGATGAAGATACCACAGTGACTGTGAGGGAGGACTCACTTCCCTTTTCTGTTTATTTAAAGATGCTGTCTTGGGATGTAGGAAAAATAAACCCCCAAAAGTTGCCAAGTTTGAAGGGGACCATGAGTCTTCAGGCTGGAACTTCCAAACCAGACGAGAACCCCACAATTAACTTGCAGTTCAAGATCCAGCAACTGGCTATTTCTGGTGAGCAACACTTGTTCAGATGACATCGAACTCATGCCAGGTGCAGGTCTCGGTGCCTTCCTGTGGTTTTCCGATAATGGGCAGCACATGGGTTTGTTTTTATTGCCCTGCGTGGAATCATTACTAAGATTTTTTCCCCAGAACATTTTCGGGGCAAGTCCGCAGCCTTCACTTTAAAGCTAGCCCACGGATGCGGATCTGTAACACCACAGAGAGGGGTCCACCGCGGTGTTGACGCCATTGCCAGGTCATGCTATGGGTTGCTGAGGTCTGCTCAAGGTCTTCAGGAGGAGAGCGCTGCTGTGTATTTACTGATGTTGGGAAGGACAGTTCTTTCTCCCAGTTCCAACAGACTTTGGTAGTTTCTTAATACCTCTAGAACAATGTAAGTCTTAGGGCTAGAGAGATGGTTCAGATGTTAAAGCCTGTGTTCCACAAACAAAAGGATCTGGGTTTGGATGCCAGATCCCATAGGAAAATGATTGCGGGGGTGAGGGGGAAATGGTGGTGGCTTGCATTTCTCGCCCTGGACGGTAGAGCCTGGGAAACCATAGAACAAAGCAATAAGGAGGTGGAACAATCCAAGATGATTTCCAAAAGTCACCCTTGGCACACACAGTGCCCTCTTCCATACACACACACACACACACACACACACACACACACACACACAGAGAACAACAACAATAACAACAACGAAAAAAAAACCAGTGCCAGTTTGGTCTGTTCACACCCATTCAGGAATGTGGTAATAGCATTTGCTGGGTACTTGTTGCCCCTAGGGCACTTTTCATGTATTTTTTCTTAACTCTCAAACATCCTTATGAGGTAGAGAGGTTTGCTTTAATTTGTTTCCATTCACTTAAAGACTGAGTGATTAATGTTCAGTTAAGTAATAAGTTCTTCCATCTAAAATCATTTCCTGGAGCATAGAGCTATATACAAAATATTGCTGTTCAATGTAAGAATATATAGGAACCATTTATTAATTCATTATTTTTGTTATTAATTCATTCGGCCAATAATGAGAAAATACACAGTAGTTCCTATTCTCCGCACTGCACTGTCTCTAGCCTGCTCTGTCTAGCTGGAGGAGGTCTTCTTCCGGGATAGCTGTTTGGCTGATGTGTCTCCACCTGCATGTCCCACGGCTGCAGAATCCTAGCTTCAGCTTCCTGCGTGGCTACTGTTACTGTTACTCTTACTTTCTAAATTCAAATTACTGTGCTACTTGCTTTTTCCTAATAATATTCACATCTTGTTTCTCTCCTTCCTTTCTCCAGGACTCAAAGTGAACCGTCTGGATATGTATGGAGAGAAGTACAAGCCCTTTAAGGGCATAAAGTACATGACCAAAGCTGGGAAGTTCCAAGTTCGAACCTGAAGGGAGCGTTTTCCCCATGGACCAAGTGGTCACGAGCGCGTTTTCATTTCCTACTTGTCTAAAAGTAAAACCTCAGCCTGTCTCTTTAGGTCAGAACCCCTTCAGGGCCCACCTGTTCCCTTTTGTCCTCAGCCTTTAGTGCCATGGAATTAATTAAGGGAGAAAAGGGTCACTAGGAAGAATGTGACTCGGAATATGGCAAAATGAGGCTCTGTCCACTCCCACTGAGTTCTGGAGGTGTATGGTGGAGGGCAGTGATGCTGGGTGAGGTCTCACCGCTTTCACCGTGGTCGTCATAGACACGGGTCAGTGTTTGCTGCTGGCTTGGTTATAATTACTGAAAACCAATGGGAGATGTCTTTATGGATTTTTTTAAAGATAAGAAAGAAAGGAAAGAAAGAAAAAGAAAGGAAAGAAAGAAAAAGAAAGGAAAGAAAAAAAAAGAAAGGAAGGAAGAGAGAAAGAAAGAAAAAGAGAAAGAAAAAGAAAGAGAAAGAAAGAAGGAAAGAAGAAAGAGAAAAAGAGAAACAAGAAACAAAAACAAAGAAACAAAGAAAGCATTAGTCCAAGCAAGGCCAGTTAAAGGTCTGACCTGTGGGGCTGCACCAGAATGCGGTGGCCTGTCCTGCACGGTCCAAGGTTCATTCCCAGCATTCCCTAAAACATGAAGTAAATCCGCTCTTGGGGGCAAGGACAAGGAAGGAAAGGTTATGAAGAGACACACTAAAGTAAAAGATAGGCAGGAGTATCAGCAAACCCACACAGATGCCTCGGAAGAGCTGAGCTGGTTTGTCTCTGACTCCTCCTCTCTTGTGTATAAACTACTTGTACTTTGAGACACTTCTGAAGTTCAAGACCATTCTTGATGCAGAGACCCCAATGCAATGAGATTTTCCTTGAAGACTGACGTGTTCTGGCCGACCTTCAGCCCCTCACCTTTGCTTGGTGTTCACCCTGGCTCACTGTCTTCAGTGGGAAGGCGACCTGCCGCCTTCTCACAGCACAGTTTACAGGTCTCACTGAGATTCCTCAGTAGCAAAGTGTTGGTGCTGCCAGATTTTATACACTGTCATGGTGGAGTAGAGATGGCAACTCATTCCCAGGAAAATGGCAATACTTGAGCCAGGTGACCCAAGTTTGCATTTGTTAGCGTAGACGTGACACCGGGTCCTGCACCTTCCTCTGATGTTCCCATTGTTAACCTGAGTGCAAGGATGTTCACTACTGAGGCTGAGGCCTTGAAGCTGCTTGATATCAGGCTTTCATAATTCTCATATACCTACTAGCAACAGATGTTTTCCAATTCACTTTTCTTTTAAGACCAAAAAAAATCCCTTGAATTATTTAAGTAAGGTTCATGCTGCAGGAGGCCACACCTTGCTGATGTGGGCAACGCATCTTAAACTGTGGTACTTGAGCAAGGTCAGGCCATGAGATGGACAACCTACTCACTAGCTTACACCATGGCACTGGAAGGAATACTCAAGGCTGTTCCAAAACTGTAGTTTTTTTCAGTGTCCAGTGCTCATATACATATGCTTTAAAAAAAAATCAAAGATAGATTTTGTTGTCTTGGGCTGGAGAGGTGGCTCAGGGGTTAAGCCTCTGCCTTGCAGGCGGAAGGTCCAAGGTTGGATCCCAGGTCCCACGTATAGACGTACAGACGCTTCTGTTCCTGGTAGGGCGGAGCCTGTGAATCCCGGGGCAGAGTAAATAGGAGGAGGTGGAGGCAGTGGTTCCTGAATTCACCCGTGGCTCTGCACACACACAATTGAATAAAAAAAAATAATAAAATTTAAAAAAAAAAGATTCTGAGGATACATTTATAAAAAAAAAAAAAAATTTTTTTTTTTTTTGTCTTTAATTTACAACCTAGGGGCAGGATTGTGCTCTGCACTGTTCCCAAGAGAAAAAGGCCTGCTTTTTCCAAAACTTAAGACTTTTCCCCAAAGTCCTGTATCTAAGTATTTGTGTGTTTTTTTCCTCTGCTATTTTTGCTGCATCCAGGTCTCATTTTTGGTGCATAGTGATTTTGCTTTGTGGTTTCCTATAGAATAAATTGTGCTGTTGACCACCTGAAGTTTCTTGCCATATGTCCCTAGAATCTGTCCTGGACTTCTGTGGATGGATTCCAGAAGGACCCAGAGTCACTTCTGAGGGATCTGGAGGATTCTGAGATTCCTCGAGTCACAAGAAAACAATTTGTCTTGGTCTCTGAATATGTTTAGGTTTGTAAGCATGTTTAGGTTTCTACACATAGCTATTTTATTTCCTCTAGAGTAGTATAACTTACCTAGGAAGAAACAGTGTCTACAGTGTGAACTTGAAGGCCTAACCATGCATGAAACAGTCATTTCTTGCATGCTGCTGCCTTGAGCACAGCAGCTGCCATCCTGGGCTCAGCCAGGCCTCATGCTCCACTCGGCATGCGTAGGCCTCAGTGGTGCTGGACGTCTCCTGTGTATGTGCTCAGTGTGTGCAGAAGTGCTAATAAAGTTTTACCACTCCCCCGGCCTTCGTCTGCAGTGCTTTCCTCGGTAGAAGGATTGATGTAAGAGACTTAACTACATGCTCACCTCTAGGGACGGAGTGTGGTGCTAGTACCACAGGTGAAAAACAAAGCCAGACAAAGCTGCCGTTGTTTGTTCGAGTACTTTCCCTCTTCTCCTCACAGGCTTCTCAGGTTCATTACTGGGTTGCTGAGGTAAGGAGTCTTGAAATAGAGATTTTGGGGGGAAGTCAGTACTCTGTATCCAAATGGATTTCTTCTGAAGATTTCGGTTTTTTGCCTACAAGTGTGTATATTTTGTTTGTCCTGCAGCTTTTCTCAATCATTCCTTAGCATAGTGTCTTCCCTTACCTGCCACTTCGTTTTTCCGAAGCAACTAATTCTGAAAATGTTAAATGGAAGAAATGCAGTGTTTGAGGTTGTATACCATCCTGAGTAGTTTGCTGTGAAATCTTCACTGTTCCTGCTACATCCGATCTGTGTCAAGCACCATCCTGCCCTGAACACAAGCCACACCTCGCCCAGCATCTCTACACTGTTCACAACTTGCCTGCCAATGACCAAGGATCCATTTCGGTTACGACGTCAGCTCTTGTAATACTGCAATGTTGTGCTCAAGAGCTCATCGTCCTAAAGCACAGTACGTTCAAGGGGTTTAGATAGCCCCAAAGAGAGTTGCATTACTTTTTAAATTTAATTTTTAATATTTTTTCCTAGTTTTTGCAGGCATATTGAGTATTTATCCCTGTCTCCCCTCCTTCCCATCTCCCCCTCCTCTCCTTTATCAATCCATCCTACTCCCACCCTCCTGCCTGTCCACTTCTATGAGCCCCAGGGTTCCTCTGGCTTGTCTACTTTTGTGGGGGTTCAGGTCTCTGGCATACCAAGTGGCCCCTCCTTGTGCTGCACCACTGATAGGGGCATTCCCCGTCACTCATCCACCCCCAGTGCCTAAAGTTTACATCGCATGTAAGTATCTCTCCTGAGATCCTTGCTAGTCTACGGGGGCATGTTGGTAACTGCATTACTTTGTGAGAAGAGGCATGTGTCAGTAAGGACAGATTCATACACTGAAATTGTTGTTTTTATTTTTATTTCATTTTATACTATCTACCTGAAATTGTAAAGAAAGCACTGCAGAATGTAGAGTTACTGCTACACAGTGCTCAGTGGAACGTGGCAATGGCAGGGCTGGTGAGAAGGCCCAGGGGAAGATACTTGCAAACCTGGCCGCCTGCATCAGTCCCATGAAGCCAACACAGGAGAAGGAAAACTGATTTCTGAGAGTTGTCCTTTTCCATATATGTCCTGTGGCATGAGCATGTTCCTACCCACTCACCTCAAAGATTGTTGGCTTAAAATGGCAAAAGTACCAGTTCTGTGAGTGGAGGAAAGGAAGAGTAAGTTGTTCTGTTTGCTGGCATGTTACACAGTTCTGAGTTCATATGATGATTTCAGTAAAGGACTTCACAGCACAAGAGGTATTTAGGCATTTACTACAGGAAGGAATAAGAGAGAGAGACCATGCACACGATTACACTGTTTCCTTTACCAGTAGGTACTTACGAGTCTCTTACGGCGCCTGATTTATAAACTGAAGACAAATGGTTGGGTTGGGTATTGTCCAGGGTTTCAGGTCACTGATAATCTTGGAGTGGCTGCTGTGTGGTTTCCCTTAGTCTAGATGCCTGGGGAGCATTGGCACCAGGAAATGTCATCTACTTGTACTTTTCCTGTGTGGTCAGTAGGTGGTGACTAGGTATTAACGCTAATGTTTATCAAGCTTTCAACAAGGACTTAAATTCTAAGGATTGCTACAATTAACTTTCGAAGTTAAGTATGGAGTCAAAGTCTTTGTGATGAATGAGCCTGTTACCTGCAGATCCATCTTTAAAAACAAAACAAAACAAAAAAAAACCTTATTCAAAGAAAAAATTTAGGGGCTGGAGAGGTGGCTCAGGGGTTAAGCCTCCGCCTTGCAGGCAGAAGGTCCTGAGTTCGGATCCTAGACTCCACGTATAGATGCGGGGGGAGGAGGGGCCTGTGCTTTTGGTCCTGGTAGGCCGGAGCCTGTGAATCTCCGGGCAGAGTAAACAAGGAGGAAGTGGAGGCGGTCCTTGGTTTCCGAATTCGTCTGTGGTTCTACACACACATACATACACACACACACGCACACAAGCACAACTGAATAAATAAAAAATAAAGAAAAAAGAACAAAAGCTCTGGGATTATATTAAAAAAATTTACAATAGGAATAGACTTTACAACATGTGACGAAACAAATGTAACCTCATAGAGTATTCTACAATACACAAAGACAGAAATACAAAGGGGCCCCACACTGTCCAAAAACCCAACCATACCTACTGTTTACTATGAAGACCACACCATTTGCAAATCTCACACAGTAAGCAACACTCATTAACCAACTGTATCACCCTTCAGCAAATCCTTGGCTGTCTCTACTGAGATCATATCAAATCTCAATTCCTCACCACAAAATTTGTCAGCTGATGTAAGTAGCTGTAATAAACTGAGCATGTACAGCAAATTCCATAATCACAGAATTTCAAGGTAACTACTCTAGATGAGTTTAATGCTAGCATCCACATATAAGAGACTACATGTGACATTTGTCTTTCTGTGCATTCTTGATGGGCTTGTCAGTTGGTTCCATTTTCTTGCTACTATAAGTAGAGATGCAATGAACATGGAAAGAAGTGTCTTTGGAGTAAGATGTAGAGTTCCTTGGTAGTATTCTCAGTAGTGGTATATGTGGGTTAGATGGTGGTTCCATTTTTAGCTTTCTGAGAAAACTTCATATTAATTTCCAAAATGACTATCAGTTTACACTCACCAGCAAAGAATAAATGTTCCCTTTTCTCCACATCCTTGCTAGCATTATTGTTAGTTGTGTGTGTGTGTGTGTGTGTGTGTGTGTGTGTGTGTGTGTGTGTTTATCTTAGCCAATCTAACTGGGATAAGATGGCATTGTGGAGATAGTTTTAATTTACATTTTCCCTCATGATTAGGGAAGTTGAATATTTTAAAAGATGTGTTTGACATTTGAATTCCTTTTTGTGAGTTCCTCTTTAGCTCCAGGGTCCATTTTTTTTTTCCTTTTTCATTCTTTCTTTTTTTTCTTTCTTGATGTACAATTTTTTGAGTTGTGTACTCTGGAGATTAATCTTTTGTCAGATTTATAGTTAACAAAGATCTCCCATTCTGTGGGCTATCTTTTTAATCACTGAGAATTTCCTCTGTAGAACAGAAACTTTTTAATTTCATGAAGTACAACTTGTTGATTATCCATCTCAGGTCCTGGGAGTTTGGAGTCCTGTTCGGAAAATTTTTATCTAGGCTTATCTATTCGAGTGTGCTCCCCACTCTTTCTTCTTAAAGTTTCAAAATTTTGGGTTTAATGCTGAAGTCCCTGATCCACTTGCAGTTAATTTTTGTGCAAGGTTAGAGGCAATGGTCAACTTTCATTTTTCTCCATGCAAATATCCAATTTTCCCAATATCACTTGTTGAAGATGTTTTCCTTTCTCCAGTGTGTATGTTTGATACCTTTGTAAAAAATCAAGTAAATGCATGTGAATGAGCTTTTATCTGGATCCTCCATTCTAATCCATTGATCAATATATCTGTTTTTATGACAGTACCAAGATGTTTTTATTACTATGACTGTACTATAGCTTGAAATCCAGTATGGTGTTTCCCCCAAGCAGTGTTTTCCTTACTCAAGACTATTTGGATATTTGGGATCTTCTACCCCTCCATATAAATTTTGAGATTGCTTTTTCTACTTCTGTGAAGAATTGCATTAATATTGTGATTGGGATTGAATATGTATACTGCCTTTAATAGGACTGTCATTTTCACAATATTAATCCTACCAATCCATGAACGTGGAAGTTCTTTCCACTCTCTAAGATCCTCTTTAATTTCTTTCAGTAGCGTCTTATAGTTTTCAATTTACAGGTCTTTTACTTCCTTGGTTACATTTATTCCAAGGTTTTCTCTCTTTTTTTTTTAAGCTATAGTGAATAGAATTGATTCCCTCATTTTCTTCTCTGCTTGTTCTGTGATATAATGTATGTTGATTTTGTAGCCTGTCACTTTACTGAAATTATTAATTCAAGTAGTTTCTTTGTGGAGCCATATGGATCTCTTCTTTTTCTCCCACATTTTATTTTTTTCCTAATCACACGAACTCAATAGGTATCCTGTCCTCTTTCTCCCCCTTCCCCTCCCCAGTCATTCCCCATTGCGTTCTCCCCCCTTCGCCCTTCCTTTCACTCCCTCCCCTTCTCCCAGTGTCTCCTCCTTCCTCCCTCCCATCCCTTGGAGCATCCTTTTGTGTAAATGCCAAACCTCCCTCTGAGTCCTCTACCTTAGTGAGGGTTCAGGACTCAGGGGCATAGCCCACAGCCTCCTCATGGGCTCCCTATTATTACGGGAACTTTATTATGACTGTTTAATCCCTTGTGACCCGTATTAGACTTGGGGGGGGTCGTTGACATGTCAGTCATTATGCAGGTCAAGCAAAGTCCTGGCTGTAGCATCCCTAACTTATGTGGAGTATTTTGCATATCGTTGGTCCTCCACATCTTTAGACTCTTACAATCTTGCCACCCCCTCTTCCACAAGGTTCTCTGAGCTTTAGGATGGGGAGAGATTTGGCTGGTCTGATTTCAGGTGAATAATGTAGGGTCTTTGGTGTTCTGAATTATGGTTTATTGTTGTTTTCAGTTTGGCTGTTTCTGCACTGCCCTTGGCTGCATCCCGATTGGTATGGAAGGTCACCTCCTAATCAAAGATAAAAAGTTGTTTAAATAAATATCTTACTATAAGAGGAGATTCAAAGGTAGATGGAAGAATAGGAGTAGGACACAGCATTTGGGAGGGTCGGGAGGGGAGTCGGTGTTCCATTTGCTGGATGGTTACCATCTATCTGCCAGCCTCTATATCCCCCTCCCTGATTGGTGAGACCAAACCTGTTCAGTTGCAAGTGACAGGAAGGGAAGTGAGAGTGAGATGCACCAGATATCTCACTACTTTCATGCAATACTTGATTTAGGTCTATTTTTTCTACTGAAGCATGATCCCTTATCTCCTTTCTTTTGAGGTCCTCCTTCACCTTCCCTCCTGTTTATAATCCTTTGTGATTACAGTGGGTATTACCTTTGAATATGTCATTAAGTGGGTTTGGAACTAGGATCCACTTTTTAGGGAGTACATATGGTCTCTAACTTTCTGTGTCTGGGATACTTCACTCAATATAACTTTTTCTAATTCCATCCATTTCCCAGCAAATTTCATTAATTCATCTTCTTTGATGGCTGAGTAGTATTCCATTGTATAAATGTACCACATTTTCCTTATCCATTCATCAACTGTTGGGCATTTGGGTTGATTCCATGACTTTGCTATTGTAAATAGTGCTGTAATGAACATGGTTATGCTCGTGTCACTATAGTGCTTGCTTCCTGTTTCTATTTGACCAGTTGTAAATAGTGCTGTAATGAACATGGTTATGCTCGTGTCACTATAGTGCTTGCTTCCTGTTTCTATTTGATCAGTTTTCACTCTGAGATAGAGTCTATTCATGGTGAGGTGTGTTTCCTGGTGGCAAGGTATTGATGAGTCATAATGTAAATTGTAAGCTTTTTTTTCTCTTGATTGGGGAATTGAGCCCACTGACATTAAGGTTATTCATGAAAAGTGTTTAATTGTTCCTGTCATTTTACTGATCTTGTGGTATTTGTTTTGTTTTCCTTTGTTCAGCTCTTGTATTGATATTACTTATTCTCTGTAGCCTGTTTGATGTATTTGTCCTTCTTTTCCATTTAGAGTATATCTCTATAACCCTGCTTTAGTAGCCATATAGTCCTTTAGCCTGTTTCTATCTTGGAATATTTTTCTTTTATCTTCTATTATGACCAATAGTTTTGTTTACTATAAAAGTCTGGGTTGGTATTTGTGTTCTTTCATAGCTCGTATTATATATTTCTAAGCCCTTCTGGCTTTTAAGTTTGCATTGAAAAGTCAGTTGTTATTTTGATGTGTTTGCCTTCGTCTGTGACTTGATTCTTCTGTCTGCAGTGCTTAAGATGTTACCTTCAATGTGCATATTTGATGTGTAACATATCATATATTGTGGGGTGTTTCCTTTTTTTTCTGGATATTTGGAAGTCTATATGCCTCATGGATCTGAATGTGCATTTCCTTCCTTAGATTAGGGAAATTTTCTACTATTATCTCCTTAATTATGCATGATGGGTCTTTCTGTCGTGTGTCTGCTTCCAGGATACTCGTGATACATAGGTCGAGTCTTTTGATGGCCCCACAAAGTTCCTATGTGTTTTGCTTATGAGCATTTTTCAATTTATCAATTTCTTTGATTGACTTTTCAACATCTCTCATCTGGTCTTCCAATTCTGATAGTCTGTCTTCTCTGTGATCAGTTCTATTTTTGAGATTCTGTTTTGAATTTTTAGTTAAACTCCTTCAGTTTTTCAATTCCAGTGTTATTTTGATTCAGTTTTTTTTTTCAGAGCTTCCATGTTTGTTTCCAGATAGATCAGTTTGAGTTTTTTTCAGTGTTTCTAAATTTATTTTTCAGATTTTCAACTAATTGTGCTTAGTTGCTTATTTGTGTTTTTTTTTTTTGTTCTTTCTTGCATTTATTGTATTCGTCATCATATTTGTTTCAATATTTATTTGTGTTTTCTTGGATCTACTTCATCATATTTATGTGTGATCTTGGATTTCAATGTCAAGATTATTCTCTCTTTATTGCCACTCTATGGACTACCCTTGGTGGGAGTTGGTGGTTTGAGATTGGTGATTTGGGGAGGGGACATAGTTCTTTGACTTCTCCTGTTGTTTCTGTTTTTTAAATTATTACTTGATGTAGACATCTGGATTTAAAAGGCCTAGGTAACCCGCAAAAGCTGCTGAAAGCTCCTGGTACCTGGGCGCACAGGCAACTTGAAAGGACAGAGGGCAAGGGGAAAAGATGTACAGGCAAGCTTGTCTGAGTGACCGAGGCTGAAAGCTCACAGCACCTGGGTCACCGGTGGGTCGAGAGTGAGGGAAGACTCTTCTTGCTCTTTAAGTCTGTTGGCCACTCTTTATGGCATTCATCAACCAGGGGTGACAGGGAAATGCTTAATTTCATTTTAGACTCATTCCCTTCCTTGACAATTGCATATATTTTCTCCTTCATTTCCTGGCCTGTATTGGGTAGAGATGTGTTCCTCTGACATTTTGGTATAACTTGAACCATTTTACTGGACCCCTGTCTTGTAAGTCAGGCAGTGGCTTCTGAGCAATTGTCTTCATCTGCCTGTGGTTTCAAGGACTCCACTCAGGAATGCTGGAGTCTTTTGACTCAGTATTTCCATCCCAGGAGGCCTTTCTCTTTTGGCTCTTCTCATTAATCAAAGTTTTTAAAGAAAAGTCTGTTTCTGGGGAAGGGGTAGAGCTGAGTGTCCACCAGCTGCTGTGACTAGTGAGTCTTGCTTATTGCCGTTGAGCAATGTTTCGGGGAAAGTGATGAGATGCATTTCTGTCTAAAATTAAACCTCAGATAGTAGCATGCATGCAAACTGTGAAGTCAAGAGATCAGTGATTTACACTGATGGAACTCCTCTGGGGATGTCAGTGTCTTGAGGAAATTACCCCACTCCTCTGCATAAAGCTCTTGGATTTCAGAGAATCTCTTTTGTGAGTTTAGTCTACATTTCTTCCAGGAACCTCTACACTGGGCAGTTCCTAAAGGTTAGTAAGAGACAAATAGTTTCCTGAGAAAGCATCGACTGTGCCTGGAGCAAGGATTACATCATGGTAAGGATTCTTGGCACTGGCATGTGGTGATAAAAGCTTGGAGGGAGTGACCAGGTACATGGTTTACTTGCTGCATTGGGAAAGCAGGATTTCCACAAATGCTGAATGAAGTCTTTCAAATGAATAAAAAATGTGAATACAAATAACACAACTAATTAAGCCATGAAATACTGTGCATGATCTATTTGAGAAATGAGAAAATGCCTCTGAATTTATTACTTAAGTACAGTACATTGTGAAGTTATAGCAACAAAGTGAAACTAAAGTAGATTGATATAAATATGTTGAAGCCCAGCTCCTCGCTTGTAAAAATTATACAGTTCTATTCATATATAAAGTTTACAAAGTAAAAAGATTTATACTGTACATGAAAAGAATACTTCTGATTGTTGAGTGGGAAGGGGAAGGAAATTACTTGATTTTAAGGATTTGGGGATAATATGATCTCGCCAGTCAGTCCATTCCTTATTTGGGGGACCCCTTATAAGTAGAAATAACGTTCTATTTCTGATGCACTCCTCTTTTTCCAAAGAACCTGGCATGTTGGAACATCCTTTCAGTGAGATAACCTCCTATTTCTGATGCACTCCTCCTTTTTCAAAGGATCTGGCATGTTGGGACATTCTTTTGCATTATGTTTCTGTTTCCAAAGCAGTGTGGTGGGTTAGAAGGGACTTTGTTCTGCCTCGTCGCTGTCAATGCTGGAGTGCCAGGAGGGATGGCATTTCATATTCTGAGATCAGACCTTCCTGAAAACTTGTAGACTGTTAAAGACAAGCGCATCATCCTCTCCCACTGACTCCCTCTCAGCTGCCATGTGGCCCAAGGAACATTTGCCCTTTGTCGTGTTTCGAGGGTCACTGTTGCATGTTGTCTTGAATCCAATCTAAGTAATTAATGACCTTTGTGTATACTCCAGGAACATCCTTCTGCCCACAGCCGAGACCCCAGCTGATGATACCGACCAAAGTCATAAGCTTCTTGTTCTCACACACCAGAGGGCCTCCAGAGTCACCCTGTGGAAGAGCAAGTTAACAGGAGCATGTCTGAGAGAAAACTAGGATTGTTACTTGTAATGATGAGATTATTAACCTCAAAGTCCTTAATTTAGAGTAGGAAATGTGCCTCAACTACCTTCATTCTCTGGATTGAGATATACACTGGTAATAAAAAAAAAAAAAAGAATTAAGGTAGACTGGGGAGATGATGTAAGTGTTAAGCCTTTACCTTGCTGCGCCAAAGAACCTGAGTTCAGATACCCAGGTCTGGAATGCCAGAGAGATATGGCTGAGAGCTACAATTCTAGCCCTGGAAGGCAGAGCCTGGGAAAACCCAGAGCAAAGCAGGAAGGAGTTAGAGCAATGTAGGATGATTCCTGATGTCACCCTTGGACCTCCACAGGCACACACATTCAAGTGCCCTCTTGTGCACACACACATCCGCATACACACACACATGAAAAAAAATTAAGGCAATTTCTCGGTACTAGGGTGTGGCTCAGTGGCAGAATTCTTGCCTGGCATGTGTAAAGATTCTGGGTTCCATCCCTTACACACACACGTATATATGTGTGAATACATATGTGTGTATGTATTTTTTTCTCAGGCCTTAAAAAGGCACCAAATGTGGCTAAGGAGTCAGGAGTGAAACTGCTGATGTGATACCTCTACCTATGAAAATCCACAGTCTCCAGCACCTTCTCTTCACGTGGAAGGCCTGGTACTACAGGCACTGGGTTTTTATACCAGCAAGTTGCTCTATTTCAATATCCTAGTATCTTGTTAGTCAGAAAAGATGGGCGCTAACTTCATTAAGACCCCAACAGAGAGACCCTAACATGCTTGGCTTCCAGGTCGAGGGCGAGCGTTCCAGGAGCATGTCTCCCCGCTGCAGTGCTGTTTCCCACACACTGCTTTCTTGTTCATCTTTCTACAAAGCAAGCTCAGGTGCCCAGCACCTTGGGAACCAAGAATTACACTGCTTTGCCTGTCACTTCACAGGGACTAATCACCTGGACTTGCAGAAAAAGAGATGGAGTTTCCTACACAGACACTGGGGAGATTTCCTAGTTTGGATTCTATAGGTTTAGATGGCGTTGAACTTTCTCCATTCATTTTCTTTTCAAGGTCCCACAACTCCAAGGTCTGTCTTACTAAGATGACATCCCTCCATTCTGGCTCTCTCTTGTTGAGAATCTGTGAGCAGGGCACAGGAGAGGACCAGAGTACATGGCCTCACGCTCACCTGGCAAGCATCGTGGAGATCTTGGTTGCCTCCACTCCGAGTGTCCCCAGCACACAGCATGTTGCCAGTGATTGTTTTATTAAACAAATGCTGTGATGTGCAGCGGCTGGATGGGTATAGTCTGACATGAGCCTCCTTCAGCCGTTCAGAAAAGAAGGGAGAAGCTGAAAGAGAGGGAGCAAGCATGATAAGTTTTAAATGAAAGTTTTTTTGCATACCTTTTGGACAGAAATCAAAAATTCCAAATAACAAGCAGGCGCAGATTGATAGAATCCTATGACATTACCCATATTTTATTATTTCAACCTACAAAGGTGGCAGTTTCCTGAGCGAGATCAGGGTTTCCTAGCAGCACCATGACACTTTGGATGAGATAGTTACATGTACCCCACGGGCACTAAGCAGTATCCCCGCCACTCCTTCCTGAATGCCAAGGTCAACCTTTAGCCCGAGATGCAGCATACCAAAATGTCTCCAGATAGATACAGCTGTCTCCTAGGTGAAAACTACCATTTGACTAGGTGAGTCTTTTTTATCCAGGGAGCTCGTTCTGTCTCTGGTTTTGGCATGAGTAGTTAAAAAGATTCACATCTACGTATGCAGTGTCCCACACCTGCAATCTTTGGGAACTTTATGCAGCCTGGGCAGTATCATGAGACCCTTTGTGACAGAAAAAAAAAAAAGCCCAAATACACATCTGGTGTTACAGTTTGGATCCTAAATGTTCCCCACAGGCCCATGGGCTTAGTTCCAGCCCAGTGGTGCTTTCAGGAGATGGTGGAGCCTTTAGGAAGCCTAGAGAAAGAAACTTTGTTTGGGTCATACCCTTAGAGAGGAATGGGGTCCCTGGCCCCTGCTTTCTCCTGTGTTTCTCTGCTACCTGTATCATGAGTTTCTGCTGTGATTTTCCATCTTGCCACAGATCCAGAGGTGGTATACCAACCCACCACAAGCCATAAATAAATAATCAGTAAGCATAAATAAACTTTCCTCTTTTTTTAAATTTTTTTTTTATTCAATTGTGCATGTGTGCATGTGTGTGTGTGTAGAACCACGGGCGAATTCGGGAACCACCATGGACTGCTTCCACCTCCTCCTTGTTTACTCTGCCCGGGGATTCACAGGCTCCGCCCTACCATGTGGGGTCTAGGATCCGAACTCAGGACCTTCTGCCTAGCAAGGCAGAGGCTTAGCCCCTGAGCCACCTCTCCAGCCCCAAATTTTCCTCTTTTTAAGTTGACTTACCTCCTTTTTTAAAATCATTAGGTAGGTAAGTCGACTTAAAAAGAGGAAAGGTTATTTAGACTGCCAGGGGCCCTGGAGGCAGTGGCTTCTCACTGCAGAGGCAGGTGAGGGCCTGGCTTACATCATCTCAGTCTCAGGATGGCAACTGGAGCAGCTCTCATGAGCACTCTTTCCCTGAACTCCTGAACCCCCAGGTTCCCTTGCATCCTTCTAGACAGGTCGTGCCAGGACGTCCTTGCACTTACAATCCTCGTGCTTGCCGTAGCCAGACAGTTCACATTCTGTCCAGTCGGGTAGCTGCAGACTGGGGTCAGGGAGGCAGGCAGTGCGGACCCAGCTGCTCTCCTTGGCACACTCTGTGGAGTCTGACTTCAGCCGTAGCAGTGCTAGGAGACAGGAAGAGGAACCCAGGGTGAGAGAGTGTCATTGGTTTTACGGGAGGGGCGGGCCTGAGGAGGGGGCACCTATGAAGTGTGGCGTTTCGCTTTGTGCTCTGTGACATGAACTTGAGAAGAATAATGACATCTTACCAATGTCATTGTCATAAGTATCATCATCAAATTCCTTATGGACAATGTATTTTTCAACATCGAATTTCTGCTCCTCCTCTCCAGGGACCACCTGGTATGTTCTACCCAAGACCACTTTAAGGTTCTGGGAAGGAAACCTAGGAGAGAAACCATGTTCAGGTAATCATTCCCTTTTGCTGTGAGAGTTACTCCAGTGGACTACCCTGGAGGCTGTCCAGACAGGAAGTCTATGGGATTCTTGGGCCTGTACCTCTCCGCAAAGCAGTGAGCCGCAGAAAGGACCCAGCAGGAGCTGATCAGTACCCCCCCGCATAAGAACCACTCTCCAGGAGTCCTCCTGTTCTTGGCAAAGATGGCAGCCTGCCAAGGGTGGGAGCTGATGTCTGTGAAGAGTCCACCTTTGATGCGAAATTGTGACTGTTTGTACTGCCTCAGGCCACAGGTTGCTGGAGAGGGAAGAACAGGAAAAGGGATCAGACCTCAGTGTCGGTGAAAGTTGCAGAATGCTCCCCGCACACCGTTTCTTGTGTTGGACCGTCTCCATGCAGCACAAGCTATGGTTTTCCTTCACTGATGGATTGACATGTTGAACATCATGTACCGATACCTTTATCTTTCTTTCCCAGCACTGAATTGCAAGGAGGCAGAAAATTTTTATATTGAGGTTAGAGCTTGGTTCCATTTCACTTCCCAGCTGGGGGTCTTTTCATGTTTCATTCCTTCTGATTTTTCCTACAGTCATTTCCTGCCTTAAGCTATAATGAAGTATTGCATACTTCATTCTCAGAAGGAAGAACCTTGCTTTTGTGTCTACTAAGCCTCACCTATCCTGCAAGCTGCCTCACAAGGCTGGGGCTAACCCCTCAGGCCTGGGTGGGCATGCTGAGATGGTTCACACAGAATCCACAACAACAGCTGTGGCTGGAGTTCACTGTGCTTTGTGACTTGCCTCGCTTCCCAGTCCAACCTTGTGCTCTTTGAGAAGCATTCTGGCTCCCGTATGTGTTCACAGGAACTGGGCAATAATCTCTTCCTGGGCTATTCAACAACTGAACTTTTACTTTGAATTTTCTCTCTGCCTTCAGTCCTCTCTTGCCAGCTCCACCCTATCAGATGGCAACTATAATGATATGGAAGAGTTCACAGAAGCACAAGCCTTAGAGAGGGTATGGGAACAGGGTGGGCCACATGACTCCTGAGAGCATTTCTGAAGTAAAACTGGATGTACGTCTGTCACCAAGCAACTGGGAGAACCTTGTGAGAACATCTTATCTAAGGAGCTGCATCCGTGAGCCCTCTTCTTGCTCCTGTCCACCACAGCCATCGCCGCTTTCAGCAGATGCAACCAGAGAAGGAAGTTTAGAGCTACAGAATTCTAAAAGCCACTGGTGTGTTTGCATATATCTCTTGGCCCCACCCTGTCATCCACAAACACTTACCCAAGTGTTACCACCCACCATTGCTTTGGCCATGGAAGCCCCCATCCCATCAAGACCTTCCTGGAAGTCTGGCAATTACAGACAACCAGACATCAGAGAAGACATGGGAGGAGGCATACGGGGAAGAGAGCCCGGGTAAAGGGAGGGGCATCTGTTCCCTTACAGCACGAGGACACATCACAGTACTCCCACGTCAGCTTGCGATCCTTCAGCACGTGGCACCAGGGCTTGGCATCCCCATCTGGGTTCCTGGACGACAAAGGAGTTTGGAATTTTCATTCACAGTTGTACCACAGGCCACACAGGAGTAGAAGGAGGCTCATTAGATCAGTGGCAGAATCACCAAATCAGGAGGAAAGCTTCGTGAACTTGACTGACAGCAGAGCCCCACCATGGGGAGGGACTTTCCTTTAACTTGACTGACAGCAAGGCCCACCATGGGGAGGGACTTTCCTTTAACTTGACTGAAAGCAGAGCCCCACCATGGGGAGGGATTTTCCTTTAACTTGACTGACAGCAAGGCCCCACCATGGGGAGGGATTTTCCTTTAACTTCGCTTGTCTATCTTCGCACAGCGTTCTGACATCCCAGAAGTGTGAGGAAGAACTGGGAGCTGTTTTGGGAAGAAACTTGTTCAATGCATCTTAACAGAACTGCCCTGAAGATCAAATGGTCGTGGGGCACATACCACAAACCAGGGAAAACACATTTATCTTTCTTCTCAAAAATAAGTATAATTCTAGCAAATGGACAGACTGAACTGATCACGTTGGCGATCTTTCATGCGATGTTTAGCATCGACTCTCCCCCCCAGGTCTTCTCTGTGTCCCCAGGCTGCATACCGGCAGTAATTATGTCTGCCCAGACCCAGCGCCTGCGCGTTGCTCCTCCATGCTGTGTAACTCTTGTTTATCAGGATTATGGAATTCCATGGGAGGCAGGAGGCTCCAGATGTCGTGCGGCTCTGGGTTCCACGGTAAGCTGAGCCCTTTCCGACATAACAGTCCTCACTTTTCCCTGCAACAAGCCAGAGTGCACGTTGAAGTCCAAACAATTAAACAGTGAAGCAGGAGAGAGTGTGTGTTGGGGACCTAGCTGCTTCTTTTCTTTCTCCTTCCTTGTTGACCATGAGGGGAGCAACTGTGTACCCCCACATACTCTTATCAGGATAGGCTGTCACGAGGCCCAAAGAAATGGGTCGACCTATCATAGACCAAAACTTCTAGAATCGTGCACCAAAATAAACTTTTGCTTGCTTATAAGTAGCATCTCAAGTGTGTATTGCGTGACATGAAGCTACCAAGACAGATTTCATGTGATGTGCTATTTTCCTTTACGTGCCTGTGGCTTCCCAGAGTGCCCTGCGGGCAGAAATCTCCCAAGTGCACTTGGGCTTAGCAGGAGAGAGGGCTAAAGGATCTTGGAAGCACTTGAAAAGTCACTAGGGCTCGTATTACTCCTTCGTGCACTGGACCCTGTGGACAGCTGTGCTTCCTTGGTTCTGCTCTGCCATTCCTAGAAGATCTTGTTGTTGGGAGCCGCAGCCTAAGCCTTCTAGGACTCTCCAGGCCCATCTGCCTGAATGAACGTGGGAACAACACCATCCGCCCTTCTGTAATTCCACAGGCGATGGGATACTTGAGGGTGGGGCAAGACTTTACAGTCACAGGTACCCCCACATAATTCATAGAGCTACATTCTTTTTGTGTAAATACATTTAGAACTTTAAAAAAGTCTTTCATATTATTGTGATCCATAACTTGCATTTTTAGTGTTGAAAATTATTCATAATATAATGTCAGGGGAGGCAGGAATAGTGAGAGAGAAGGAGAGTTTCATTACTTCAAAAGGTTCCGTCCCATTTTCTGCTTTCTGACAGAGGGGAGGAAGAGATCGAGGTCAGGCAAGTGCAAGACCGGAGGCTTCCCATGTTCCCACCACAGCTACCACAGCTAATTCCCAGCATGCTCCCTGTCTGTCCTGAGTGCAGAAGGCCTGTTAGTCTTGATGCCCAGCTACTTCTCTCTTGGAGATGCTGTAGGAGAGACGCTGATTGTCTGTCACTTACCTGTAGGGCAGGCTGGAGTGCTGCAGAACTCCGGAGTGTACTTCCCTGCCTTAAACACATAACACCAGGGCTTCACATCTTGGTCTGGATTTCTGAAAAATCAGCCAAGGAAGACCAAAGAAGGTTGAAAAAAAGCGCTAAGATGAGTACACAATCTTGGGTGGAGTTAGTGCATCTCAGCTGAATGTTGAACAGCTCCATCATGGTAGGCAGAGATGTGACCGAGCTATAGTCTTTATTTGTAGGTTAAATACAGATGGCTTAAGGAGCTGCATAAGGGCGCCAGTTAACAAGCATAGACATAAGTCCTTTTGTGTCAACATGGTAGTCTGTGGTTGCCAAGTATGTAAGCAAACACTAATCCAGGCTCTGCTGTGAAAGTATTTGCAGCTGTGATGGACATCTGCAGCCTCCGACTGAGTAAACTGTCCCAGGATCTGCCAACAGGTCCCTTGTCCAGTCAGTTGAAGTCCTAAGAGCCTGAGTCTGCAAAGGTCGCTCTGTACAAGTTTCAAACCTGCTGGTCACTTCTGCAATCACAGCTTTGGTTGTCCATTAGAGGCATGAACAGGTTTCTTCGATATATCACCTGCCTATCATCTATCTATCTATCTATCTATCTATCTATCTATCTATCATCTATCTATCTATCTATCTATCTATCTTTGTCATCGATCATCTATTTTATCTCCATCCATCTTTAATCTGTGATTGTACATATCTTTACATCTATCTTCATATGTATTTATGTATGTATATATGTCTATCTATCATCTATCTAATGCATGTATATATCTGTGTCTGTATGTGTATACATGGGTATATATACACACACACATATATACACACACACATATACACACACACATACACATACACACATACACACACACATCTGTTTTCTTGGAGCACCTGAATAACCCCTCCATGTCTCCCTTGCTCATAGTAGCTCTTCTCTAGAGACTCATCTGCAAGATGTCTCTCACCTGCAGTAGTTGTGATTCCCAAGGCCCAGCTTGATGGCATCTGGCCTCCGTCCACTGTAGGGCTTCGGGGCCAGCGCACTGCTGTTCCAGTTGACACACTCTGCCCCACTTTCTGCCGTGCTCCACGTGCCTCTGTAAGTGATGCCTTTGTCCTTGAAGCATGTGGTTTGAGTATCTGATCGACAGTAGGATATGAGGGTTGTGCTCAGGGTCTCTGTCATGCCTCAGTCTGACGGGACAGTCTGGCTGTGGGAGCCTTGGGAGCCCAGCGTTAGGTGTGTGGTCAGGGTCAGCCTGGCTTGGTGCTCCAGGCTCACCCAGTACTGTGGTTCTCTAAGACACCACACAGCTTGTCCCGTGTTCAGCCCCACCCTCCAGCCCTCGGTCTCCCTTTCTTTTCTGATCTATTCGAAAGGTAACATTTCAGAGCATTACACCACCAACTGCGGCCCTCACCTATGTCACAGCGTCGGCCAGCAAATCCATCAGGGCACTGGCAGACAAAGTCTGAGAAATACAGAGCCTGCCAACAGGTCCCTCCATTGAAGCATCTTCGTTCACTGCAACCTGTCAGGCACAAACAAGGAAACTCCTAACTACATTTGAACCAGCTCCAAGAACACAGGACTTCTTAAAAGTCCTCTGCGTGATGGCCATTGTTTTATGTAGTTCACAGAGTAACTCAGACCACATAGCCAACCACATCCATGCCAGGCGACTGAGGCTCAGCAAGCCAGGTACTTCCCTGTGCCCCCCCCCCCCACCTCAGGTTTAGGGAGTGCTGTCACCTCTGCCTGAGCAGGTCATGCCCGAAATATGTTCAAATTCTGAATATGCTTGGGACCTCGAAGGAAGGGAAGCTTTGACACATTAGGGACCACAAAAGAAGGGTCTGAGCCACAAGCTTGAACTCAGGTCTCATCGTAACAGCAGCACATACTTGTGACAGGCACTGAGTGGCACTGTGCCTGGCCGTTGTTGCACCTGCAATATTCCACCCGGCCTCTCCGGAGCGTGGGACGCAGCCATGACTCGAATGAGTGATAAGTCGTCTGTGTTGGCTCATCTCTGCAGGTCACTGCAATACAAGACATACTTGCTACTTTAGAATAGGATTCAAAAGGAAGGGGAAAGACTGGTCCTGCTGAGAAAAACCCCTCCCTTGCTGAGGCAGCTTCTCCTCCAGTTACTGAAAGTAGACTGGATTCTCCTTCAGGCAACAAGGCATCTCTCCGGACTACTTGCAGAGCCAGAACTGAGGCAACATCAAGCAGGCCACACCCCGACCAGAGCTGCCCACATCATGCCCCTGTCCAATACTTCTTCTATTTACACCTGTTAGCTCTACTAGCTCCTATCAGTATCACAAAGACACACCTGGGGACACTGTCTGCCCTAAGTCTCCCTTTGCTGCTCATCATTGTTTCTTAATGTTGGGTTAAGCTGACGGAGCCCAACCCATTAGGGTTCTCAGAGTAGGACTTTCGCTTTAAAACTTAGGTTATAAAAATAATTGGAATACTCCCACAAATATCCTCTTTGCATCTTTCTCTGTTCCAAACCAAGATGACAACTGCAGAAGACTTTTTTAAAAAACTTTTTTCTTTCTCTCTTTCTCTCTCTCTTTTTCTTTCCCTCTTTCTCTCTCTTTCTCTCGTTCTTTCTTCAGTTCTGGAATTATAAATAAGCAAGCACTGTGTGTGCCTGTAGAAGTCCAAGAGTAACCAGAAATCATCCTGGATTGCTCTGCCTTCTCATTGCTTTGCTCTGGAGTTTCCCCGGCTCTGCTTTCCAGGGCTTTAAGTACAGGCTACTGCCATTTCTGCCTAGAATTTTCAAGTGGGATCTGGAATTTGAACTCAGGGCCTTTTGCTTGCAAGGAAGAAACTTACCCCTGAGCCCCAGGAGACTATTTTTAATTAGCTAAAGAGGTAACATGGGACTGAAGAGTACCACAGTGGCAGAGCGCTTGCCTAGCAAGGGCAAGGCCTTGAGTTTGATCCCTAGAACCTGAAAAACGAGAGAAATACAACTCTTTGAAAATAATGTTATTCGGGCGTCCTCGCCGGCCCGGGGGCCGCGGGGCCGGGCGGAGGGAAGGCGCGCCCGGAGGCGGCGAGAGGCAGCGCCGAGCAGGCCGCACGCTGGGAGCCGCCCGAGGACGGGGGCAGCCGGGGGACGCGGAGGCGGAGGAGCGGCAGGAGGCCGGCGAGCTGGTGGCCGAGGCCGAGGCCGTGGCGGCCGCTGGATGCTCGACTTCCTCTGCCTGTCCCTGTGCCGGGCCTTCCGCGACGGCCGCTCCGAGGACACGCGCGACAGCGCCGAGGCTATTATTCATGGACTGTGCAGTCTTACAGCTTATCAACTGAGGACTATATACACATGTCAGTTTTTAACGAGAATTGCAGCAGGAAAATCCCTTGATGCACAGTTTGAAAATGATGAACGTATTACACCCTTGGAGTCAGCCCTAATGATTTGGGCTTCAATTGAAAAGGAGCATGACATACTTCACGAAGAAATACAGAATTTAATTAAAATTCAGGCTATAGCTGTTTGTATGGAAAATGGCAGTTTTAAGGAAGCAGAAGAAGTATTTGAAAGAATATTTGGCGACCCAGATTCTCATACGTCTGTAGAAAGGAAATTGTGTATGATAATCTCTCAGAAAGATACATTCCACTCCTTTTTTCAACATTTGAGCTATGATCACATGATGGAGAAAATTAAGAATTATGTGAATTGTGTGGTAAATGAAAAATCATCAACTTTTCTAATGAAGGCAGCAACAAAAGTAGTGGAAAGTGAAAAAGCAAGAAGAGTAATTTCTCAGCATGATAATGATAATGAAACAGAAACTGAAGTTTATTTGGATAAAAGAAAAAGTTCTCACAGGAGTCTCCTATCTAGATTGAAGCAGGGACACAACTACCAAGACCTTGATAAGAAAGAAGAAATGGAAACTCGTCAAAGCATGGCGTTGGGAAGAGGACAACAATTCGAAGTGTGGTGTGAAGAAGTTCGGAGAGGGAAACTGGACTAAAATTCTGTCATAAGTTCAACAACCGAACAAGTGTCATGTTAAAAGACAGGTGGAGAACTATGAAGAAACTAGAGCTGGTTTACTGAGACTCTGAAAGCTGAATGAATTTGCCAGAATTTAATAAAAGAACAGCTAAAATACTTCAGTTGTTATGTTTTGTCTAAAATTCTCTGGTCATTGATGTACCTTAAAAGTTTTTGTTTAAGACATTTTTCTGTAACACTAATTTATGAAGGTTTATGTTATAAAAGTTTGTATTCTTTGTTGAAATCTCTGTTTTGATAAAATGTAAATATGTTGAACTCTACCAAATTCATTATACCAAAATCCTGTTTTAATATGAAAGTAAATCTGATAAGAGAAATAATGTATTTATAAAAGTGGAAAAATACTTCTATTTACTTACTCTTTGCCATATTAAAATGATTAACAAGAGAATTGATAGTCCTTTGATATGTGGTATATGACCTAATATGTTACTCACTGAGCTTTTTGTTAATGGAATGATAAATGTACAAAATACCTAAGTTGTCAAGTATTCAACCTTTACTTTTAGTAGTTCATGTAAATAGTATTGCCTGTAGGTTAAGTATTTGAAAAAAAATTGTACTGCCAGCAAGAAAAATAGGTTGTTTTTTTTTTATTTTTTAATCTTCAATAAATATGGTCTAAAATAAAGCTGTTTTAAAACTGATACTGAATTATCTAGTACTGATTTAATATAGCACTACATATAAGCAGCATTGTGTAAATGTTTAAATATGTATTAGCCATATTTTGATATCTGTTAAGTACTAAGAGCACAAAGTCAGTAGCTTACTGGACAATTTTGAGTTTTCACCAACAAATGTAATCAATAAATTTAGTCATAGACAATTAAAAAAAAAAGAAAATAATGTTATTCCTTTCTGAAGGTCTGTGGAGGCCATTATGCCCTTATAGGAATCATAGGGCCATCTAAGAGCAGACTTGCGAAGAATTAAGGTGTGATTCAGTGTGGGAAGACTTTCATTTTAGCAAGATATTGAAAAGTCATCTGGGACCAGGTGTATTGGTGCATGTCTGTAACTCCAGTATTTGGGATGCTGAGACAGAATGGTTGCTATGGTTATGAATGCCACTGTCGGCTGTCTAGTGAGCTAGTCTAGTCTAGTTTTAATCTAGCTCATGCTACGCAGTGAGGGTGAGAATGTATTCCAAATGTGCTAAATGAAAAACCAAAAGAGAGAGAGATACAGAAAGAAGGAAAAGTTATGATTCTGTTGTAGTAGACTTAACACATGAGGACTTGGATTACAGCATTAGTACCTTTCCTACCTACCCCAAAAGACAGTGAATGAGAAAAAAGGTAAGTCTCCCAGACCCAAAGGAGCCAGGTCATGAGAGAGAAGAAAGATGAGGACTTTGGGCGGAAGCTTTTGGATGGAGGTTGGACATAAAATTTTTGAATCTTAAGACAAGGAAGCCAGCTAATAGCATTTTTCACTCTAATGGTAATCTTGGTAGAAATGTTCTTTCTAAAATCAGTCTAGATGTGGACTTACGGAAAGAAGTTCCTTCTATACTGTCTGTGAGGTATTTCTTACCAACACGAAGAAATGGAAACATGGAGACACTAGCAAATCTGGAGTGGTGTTGGCAAGACCATGGTCCAAGGACTCTCTAAGGTACTGAAGCTGTGGCATTTTGGAAGCCACTTTCCCTGAGCCTGTATTTTCTCATCTCTGTGCCAAAGACCTTGTGACTTTTGTGCTATGGTGAGAAAGAATCGAGATGTGTATCCCAGGCTGGCTTCGAATTCATGATCCTCCTGCCTCAGCCTCCCAAGTGCTGGGATTATAGATAGGGATGCACCCCCATGCCCACCTACATGCCATTAGCTTTGTAGGCCTCTGACAGCCTGGTCCAGTTCTCAGAACTACTTTGGTTGTCACCAACCAATTACAATGAATGATGAATAAGCAAACATCTTCACAGAACTCACTGGGAAATTTCACCCCTACTCCGTAATCAGGTCATGGATGGGAGATGAATCTCTAGCATTGAGATCTAGCACCCCGAGATCTGAGCCTCCAGGCTCTCACCCCAACTCTTACCTCTGTAGGATCGGGCTCCTCTTCTGAACCGACTGTGCATTTCCTGCAGAGACAGAGAAAGTGTCAGCTCAGACTGCAGAAAACCAGTCAGAGTCCGCCAGCCGGGCACCAAGTGCTTGGGAACTGCCCTTCAAATTCAGCGGAATGTCTGGCTCCTGCCCTCTTGTCTAACCTGGCTGTCTTCTACTAGCACCATCCAGAAACCCTTCAGGGTGACAGAAATGTTTCCTGTCTGTGTTGTCCAGTATGGCAGCCACTAATCTCACATGACCAAAGAGCACTTGAAATGTGGCTAGTGTGTCTGATGGACAGAATTTCAGCTTTATTTCCTTTTAATTCGTTTTATACATAAATAGCTGTACATGGTTACTGTCTTCCAGAATGGATGGTAGAGCCATAGCACCCTAGGTCTTCCATGTAGCAGTCCTGAACCCTTCTCCAAAGTCCTGCTCCCAAAGAGCTGCTCTTTTGGGTTTATGTACTATTCCCATGAGTTTGTGTGTGCACATGAACATGTGTGTGTGTGTGTGTGTGTGTACAAGAGGGAATTTGAGTACGTGTGTCTGTGGAGGCCCAAGAGTAACACCAGGAACCATTCTAGATTGTTCTACCTCCTTATTGTTTTGCTCTGGAGTTACTCAGGCTCTGCCTTGCAGGGCTAGAATGCAGATTGTCACTATTTGTATTCTGCATTTTTATATCAGATCTGGGAATCTGAACTCAGGTCCTTTTGCTTTCAAGGCAAAGGCTTTAACCCCTGAACCATCTCCCCAACTTAGCTTACCTACTTCTGTGGTACATGACAATTGCTTTTATACATATTCTATGGATGAATTCAAATACTTTGCTTTTTCTATGCCAGGGACCAAAGTCTGGGTTCTGTGCATGCTTTCTCACTGAGACAAACTCCAACCCTTGTTTTTTGAAGCAGAGTCTCATTATGTAGACTATGTTGGCCTCAAACTTGTGATCTTCCTGCCTCTGCCTCCTCTGTGCTGGGACTATAAGTAAGTTCTGTCTCAAATACAAATACATTCTTGAAAATAGTTCCAAGGAAGGCAGTCAAAGCCTGTTCATTGAAATCATAAGTGCCCAGGTACTTCTGTGAATGGCAACTGTCTTGTCCAGAGGACATATGGTCTTGTGGCCACGTAGGCCCATATGCTTTGACTCTCTTGGAAACCTTTTCATCCTGGAGGCCTTGGAAATATGCAGATTCCAGATTACTCCAGGAACGTCTGTAAGTGTGGCAGCTTGCTAGGGTAAGGCACACAGACATGGACCCACCTGGCCAGGCAACATGAAGACCACTCTGCAAAACAGCAGCACACACGGGAGTTCTATCTTCATTTTGTCCCCCGTTTTCTTCAGTGCCCCTGAAGTTTTGGAGAAAGAAGAAAGCGATTAAGCATGTGACACAAGACAGCCAAGGTACAGCAAAGGTCACGACCAGCCACTTCATCTCACATCTCTGGAAGACAGTCTTTTACTTGACGTTATTTTTTATTGAAATAAATTACAAAAATGTAATTTACCACCTTAAGCAAACACACACATGTGAGCACACGCACGTGCACATGTACATGCTATCCACTCTAAATACCATCAGACATCCATCTTTGCCATCCATTTATTGAACTTTATCTTGGTGAACTGAAGCTCTGTAGCCATTAGAGAATGGCTATTTACTCTCCCTGCCCTGGCCAGCAACATTCCACTTTCCAAGTCTATGAATGTAGCTATTTTACATCACAGACACAGAATCATACAGTTTCCTTCTTTTGTGATAGGCTGAATTCATTTAGTATGAAGTGCTGAGAAGTCACCTACACTGTAGGCCATGTCGGAACTCTTGTCTTTTTGAAGCCGAAAGATATTCCATTGTCTGGCTATTCTACATCTTCCTTAACTAGTCATTTGGTGATAGACACTGGTTGCAGAAGGTAGTTTCTGTGAGCTGAAGGATAAGGCCATCTCTAATACTTCTTGCCCACCCAAGGGCCACAGTACTTGGGCCTGTCTTCCTGGGAGGAAATCCCTGGCCTGGGCTGGGCTAGATGGAGTTACAGCAATATCATCTCCTATCACCAGTTAGCTGGAGTGATTTTATTGTTGCCAGCCCACCTGTCTCAAATGCCCCAGCTCTGACAATTACAATGGACAGAGCTGCTTGGCATGGTTACTTCCTTCCATGCCAAGGAAGACTCCTTTCATTCCGTCCCCAGCCCCTGTTCCTTTGGCCTATAGATCTGCTTTGAATCCTGGCAGACCTGCAGAGTTCGGGTCTGCAGAAACAGTTTGTTGCCAGGTCATCAAACCCTCCCTGGACCCACAGAGCAGTTTCCACTTGCTTTCCCATGGCTCCTTCCCCTGGGCTGAAAGTAGGTTAGTTGATTGGATACTCTTTTGTGGTCTGGCAGGTCCTCTGACTCCTCCACCCACAGGATCAAAGCAGGGCCTTTCTTCCCCTGACTCATTTCCCTTCAGTCACAACAACTCCAGTTCCCACCCCTCCTCCCTCAAGACCCACTAGCTTAGAGACTGCTAGAGACTATTGTCAAGGCTGACTCTGGCTCCTTTGCTTCTTTGAAAAGACTCTCTTGAAAGTGCCACTCAGTCTTCTCACATGTCCCGAGCTCCCTTCAGGGCCAGGATAAGAACAGAAAGGGAGGGAGAACTGGAAGACTATCTAGGGATGCTGGCCAGCAGGTAGACAAGGGAATACAGGATGTTGGGGAGGGAGCACAGGTCATGGGGGAGCATAGGACCACAGGGGAGGGAGCACAGACCTGTGGGGAGAAACTGGGGCACCAGCATGAGGAAGGTTCAGTGAGGACGTACAGGCTCCAGGCTTACAAGATCTGCGACTCTTCATCACAGCAAGTGCTGCAGAAGGGCTCCTGAGGCTTCCTTGGTGTCCCCGACACAGCAGACTAAGAATGCCGGGCCCTTCCTCTCAGGAGGTGGCCAGCCAGCTCATCTGGTTTTGGCAATGCCAGGAGGAAGGAAATAGCAGTGGAGGCCACCTGAACAGGCACAGGGTGGAATCTTCATGGGGAAATTTTCCTTCGCCTGCTTTTCTTAAATTTTCCCTTCTCAAAAATTCCAAAAACTCGACTTAAATTACCCCTTAGTTTTATCCCTTTTCTCGTAACCTTTCGAAAGAAGACCTCTGTAAACATATGCCACCCTTCTCCGTAGTCCTCTACTGCACAGTTCCTTGCCTTCCTGCCTTTTATTAGTTTGGCAACCTGGGCCACAGGAAGAAATAGAACACTTTTTAGAATGAGATTCAAAGAGCAGGGCCCTCTTCTTTCTCAAGACAACAAGCCCCTGGCTACCTGGGAAAAGGGACTCGAGTTAGTCTTGGACTCCCAGTCTTGATTCAGGCAGGCCCTGGACCACTAAGGTTTCAGGCAATCCCCATCAGCTCAAGGATCTCTAGAGAAGTGGCCACTGTAGGAAGAAGCCAGCTCTCCTCCTGCACCAGGCGCAGTGAGCGGAGAGGATGAGCCTGGCTGCGCTGGCTGTGAAGGCAGCTGCGTGGCGGTGAGCTCCTCTGCAGCAGGAGAGGACAAGATGTCGCGTGTGGATTCTCTGCAGTTTGAGAGGCTGGTTCCTTATCTTCTGGGCTTTGGCCTGCTGGGCCTTCAGCCAGGGGAGACGAGTTGCACATAAGCAATGTGAAAGCTCCCTCCACACACCACAGAGGAGTTACAATGAGCGGCTGGGTGAGTGGTGAGTGCTAAGATGACAGAGAAATTAGTCACTGCTGAAGAACGGGGCAGTTCTGAGACAGTCATGGTCTCGTTTTTCCTTTGTTGGAAATGTGGATCCAGATATCACAGTCTATGTCTGCATGAAGAGCAAAGTGACCAGCAGAAATGTGACTTAGACTTGGGCCTGGCCAGGTCCAAATCTGACTCCCAGTAGACCTTGGGCCCCACGAGGGAAGTTCACAGGTGCTCGCGGGGAGGTCATATGGGATTTCAGTGTATTTTCTTCTTTTTTCAATATACAACTTCTTAAGATCATTAAAGAACTTTAAAAAAAAAAGCAAGTAAGGAAGAAGGAAGAGAAGGAGGGAAGGAGGAAACCAGGAAGGAGAGAGGAAAGCTGTCCAACCAAATGACAGTGGGCCTTTACCCATGAATACTCCCGAGAATCTTGGTAGAATGGCTGCGAGGTCTGTGATCTCCAAGGTCCCAAAACCTCAGCTCTAGCAGATCCAGCCCAACACACAAACTTGATTTTCACAGATTTGGAAGAAGCACCCACTTTGGTGGGAGGAGTTCAACAGGCTCAGGGGTTGGTAACTTAACAAAACCTTTGTGGATGAGGAAACACAGGGCATATAATTTGCCAATAAAGCACAGTCTAGATTTCAAGGACTTGTAGGCAGGTATCCACATATAGCCTGTACATCTGAATTTGGTCAGCCTCATCTGCTTCTGAAAGGGGTGTGCGCTTCTGGGTACTGTGTGACGCTGTTTACTTGCTCTTCTGACTAATCTGCAAATGATAGTTATTCTTGGGTGTGATGGTCTGGTAATCAGAGATGAAATATGACGATTTTTCTTAGAAATGGACTGTTTCCCAGAGCCAAGGACAAGTGCCAAAAGAGAAAGTGGGAATTGTATCAGGACCCCCAGTAATTAACCTGGGGGAGTGATAGTTGACAGGCACAGTCAGTAACCGTTTGATGTTAGTAGTCACTGGAAAAGGAAGTTCTGGAAAGTAGAGATGACATGTTGTCCCTTGCATCACCCTCTATAAAAATCCACTCTCAGAAAGAATCTGATAACTCACTCTCATAAAGTTATTGAACAAAAGGGTAATAATGTGAGTCCTACAAGAATATCCAACTTTAAGGCATCAAATGTGCTTCCTACAAAGCGATGCTGGTGATTTCCTGCACAGGTAACATGCCAGGGCATCTCTAAAAGCAATGCTAGACTGAACAGGATGATGTCCTGTGACCTGGTGAAGTGCTTTCATTTACACGCTCAACAGAGGGCTATAGTCCTGTCTTTGCATTATATGAGAATGTGATTTACAATCACACACACACACACACACACACACACACACACACACACACAGATGTGGTCAGCAAACAGTCACACTCTGTCATTATGTGAAAACTGTACTTTTGCCAGGTGTTGGAGGACTTCTACTTTATAGTGAGCCAGCCAGTGAGCTGGAGGAGGTCAGAGCCCCCAAGGGAAGGTTGTTTGGAACTAACACACACTTTGCTGCCTCTGTCTGTACAAAGGAGACTCCCAGGTTCTTACTGCTTTTGTTAACTGTTCCCTAGCAACCGGAGCAGAAGAGTCAGTCTCTAAGAATGCCAGCTTGGAAACTCTACATCCACATTCCACCCTCCCTACCTCCCCCAGACTCTACATTTCTGCCTGGAAGTGTTAGTTGTAAGGCTAGGCAGATGGAAATCTATTCTGCACAAGAAACATCTTTTAATGGACTCAGATCCTTCTGAAGAAAAGCCAGGTTTCAACTGACCGAAGGTAACTCGGCCAGTCAGTGTCATAAAATGTTCACCATGAGGCCTGAATCTAAACAGAGGGAATCCAGTGTCTATCTATACTCTTTGTGCACTAAAGCAAACATCACTTCACCCTGATGCAGTTACCTAAAGATGCAGGAGCTTGACAGTCCCTCAGCCTGGTTTTCAACATACTTGAATCGGGAATGACCGGGCGCTTTCATTGCACAAATGCACCAGAATCCCACCAGCCTTATGGAAAGGCGATGTCGCCGTGGATGAGACACATGAGTGAATAAATGCCACTTGTCCACAGGGATCTGAGCACCTGCCACTTGCCTGATGCTGAACTGTCGAAGACCTCTAGCTCCATGTAATCGCTGAAGGCAACATGTCATGTTACAGATTGTTGACAAGGTAGAACCTCAGAAGAACAGGAGGGACATACCCCAAGGTGACACACCGTTAAGAGGTGGCATCGGGATTGAAACCAGCCCATTGGACTCTCCCTTGCCAAGGCCAAATGCCTTTTATTTACTTTCTGTATGACACTCGCTCTTTTTGATGTTTTCTTTTTGATGCTGCAGACAAATCCAGGGGCCCACACATGCCAAGCACATGTTCTATCAGTCCTGGTGGCCTTGGTAATGTGCTCCCAGGTGATATTAGAAAGCAACATGTCTCAATGCAAAGGGCGTGAACTCTTAATCTGTAGTCTGTTTGAGCGTCAGTTTCCTGGGCTTGCTAGTGAGCTAATAATTTGTTTTGATGAATTTTCTGGAAATCATAGAATCAACAGGTCTATATGCCTAGTGTCTGGTAGTATGTAGACTATACCTGTATAGTGACCACCCTCATCAGTAGAGGCACAAACTGGCTAAAACTAGTGAGACAGTAGATGTTCTAAGCTTTCTAAGGCCCTCCTGGTGTTCAAGAATTAATACCAAGCTCTGTTTCCTGGTTCATGTGACTAGGTGCTTGACAAGATGTAGAGAATGCCATGTTCTGCATGAAGGTTTAGCCAGCGATGTGGACAGGAGCCGTTATTTGCTAAATGTGGGGTGATAGCTTGCCTATCTTTAATCTGTTTTCTTATTTGTTTTTCCCAGGTTCCTTTACATCACTCTTGAAGGGCCTCCATGTCTCTCTGAGGGATTTGGCACCAGCAACGAGACATCTGGGTGATCAGATGCCCTGACTGATCAAGTTTGTGGGGTGCCCAGTGTCTGGGAGCCGAGGGACATGTGACTGTGAAGAAAGTAGGACATGAAACTTCCCTTTCTTTTCTGAGTTGGGCAGAGAAAAACACTCCATGAACTGGAATGTGAAGAGCCAGCAGGGATGAGGCCAGCAGGAGGCTCTCTTTCTACTCTGGGTCCTGCGCACTGCCTCTGGCTTTCTCAAGGCTGACCTCGCATTCCAGAAGGCCAGGTGACATCAAGGTGTTCATTAGACCTTTAACCTGTTGATTCTATGATTTCTAGAAAACTCATCAAAACAAATTATTAGCTCACTAGCAAGCCCAGGAAACTGAAGCTCAGATAGACTACAGGTTAAGAGTTCACGCCCTTTGCATTGAGACATTAGGTGTAACATAGGACTCGAGACCCTTCACAATCCCCCAGTACCCAAAGGCTCAGCCCAGATAAACTTCCTCTTTCCTGGGCCTCAGAGACCAATTTGAGCCTGTCATCAAATACTTTGACATGTAAGAGATCAATATTCTGGGCTTGAGGAATTCATGATTTAGGGCAGACTAGCCAATGAGATGCTTCAGTCTAGAGCTGTTGGTTCACACCTTATGCACAAATGGGCAGGAGCCACATGGCCCAGCCTTCTCCTCAGGTCATCCTTACGAGGAGGCATGGTTTGGAATCCCCGAGAACTCTGAGATTGTGAGGACTTGGGTGAGTTCAGTGAGAGGTTCTGAATATGAGCCAATAGGATATTTGTTATTATAAAACAAACCGAGTAGAAATTCAGTACTAAAGCCAGTCCCAACTTTGCAGTGATCATGACAGAGGCTCCAAGAGGAGGTAGGCCTTCTAGATCAATCCCCAAACAAATTTCTGGAAGGCTACATCTGATGCACGTAAGCAACACCGTAGTCAGTCTGCAGACTCATCTGGGCTTGCCAATCATTGTTACTTCCAGGGTTTTGGCTAGTGGCAGGTCAGGCAGCTACTACAGATGCCATCTCTGCTATGAATGACTATAAACTTCCCCATCTGATCACGCTGCTTAGCAAATATTCTAACTGCTAGTGTTCTTCCCTTTCCTGGGCCTCCAAAGCCTTAGCTGGGTGCTTTCAGGACTTGAAATCCACTGATTGGCTCATCAACAGGTTAGACCCTTGCGACACAGAAGTCGGAAGCCTCAGCAAGCAGCTAGCAGGGTCATTGTTAGCTCAGCTCCTCAACTTCTCCTGGCTGAATCAACTGTCCTGGATCTGGTATGAAACAGGCCAGATTTAGGGGGGTCTCAGAAAAGACTTCCCAAATCTGGGGTATCCAGAGAAGTTACCCTGAACCAGCTGAGGTAATGAAACTAGTATTTTCCTGTCAGGATACAGGCTGGCTTCTCTGAGAACACACTAGGAGGAATGAACTGATGGACAGAGGGAGTTATTTGTATTTCTGTGCTCTTGGTGACCCTTCTGGGGCCCAGTCTGACTCAGCCTTTGCTGGCTGTACGCACTCCAATGACCAGCATGGGTTGCTTCTGGACAGGCTGGTGCCCGGGGAAGAATTACTAAATCATCTCTCAGGAATTTTATTACAGCCATATCTGCAGATTGGGTTGCAAATGTGTTCACACATGCACATGTGCATACACATATGCTTGTGTGCATGCACAAATGCACATGTTCATATACACACATGCAAACTCATGCACACATGAGAGAGAAAAAAGTTTAAGTAGCTTAGAATAGGACAGAGTAAAAAGGCTGTTGGGACAGTCTTGAAGGTCTTCTCTATATAGAAGTTGACACCAACCCCCACTGAGATGAGGTTCCAACTTCCCCCAACCCTTTGTTCATGAGGAGATGGATATGAACTCCACAAATATGGGTAGAGAGGAGCTCCTCGGATGCAAACGAACTAAATTCCTCAGTTCAGCCATGAGCTGGCTACCAGGTCTGGGGCCTTTGAGCTAGACCCCATAACAGGTTCACAGAAACTAGAACTCAATGAGGGAAAACCTCGTTTCCCAGACTTGCCCAAGTTTACAAATATCCCTGACCCTACCGGCCATCTTTGGCTCCCTTGCCCCTTACGGACTCCATGTCTGTGAATTCTGTCCTTTCCCTCCTCTAATAAACTCTGCCTAACTTAATCCTCTACATGTGTTGTGGTTTCAGCCTTCAACTCCAGAACACAAAAACCTGGACATAAAAATCCTGCAACACACGCACATGCTCATATGTGTATGATTTTCTTCTGTCATCTATTAGCTATAGAAGACCCTCTTTTGTTCCAAATTGTCTACCAAACAAACCGTTGCAGCTGTTCTTCTTTATACTTGAGTTTGACACGTTCTCTCCCCCCAGCTCCTTCCTCCCACCATCCCAGTGAAGTTAAGAAAGCAAAGCACTGGCAGAAACTAGACAGTCTTGATGCTTTCCTACAAGAAGCATTAGAAACAGCATTTGAAAAGTTCTAAAAGATGTCAGTGCCTGGTGCACGCTGAACCAAGGCAAAGCTGGTTGAAAGCACATTCAGGAGGTGGGGGACGAAGGGACATCAGAAGCAAACGGTAAAGTTGACTGGAAGGGTGATCAGGGGCCAGTCGCAGGAAAACCAGAGGCACGTTTCCACTCCGACTCCAAGTAGAAATGTAAGGCCCCACCGTGTCCTGCCTAGTTAATCATGTTGTGGAAGTAAGCCACCTTCAATGTATCCCCAACCTCAGTTTCTTGGTGGGCCCACTGAGGGAAGAAGGCAGCCAGACAACCCTACCAGGACACTCCTACAAGTAGAAGGCTACCAGCACCAAAGCATACAATTCTAAGGTACTGTGGTTAATTGAGTGGCAGTCCACTGTCTGTCCGGAGCATTTCTGTGCCAATCTTTTTACTGTCCCCCTTATTGTGTAAACAGTCTTCTGCAAGAAATAACACCCTCCTGTTAGCTCCTTTCCCATCCTCCGCATAACTCTCCCCCCAAGCACCTCAACCCACCCCAAGAAATTCCAGCAGAGTTCTCCCTTCTGAGTGGATGATAACTTGTTCTTTTTATGCCTGAATTGCAAGTTCATTCCGTCCTTTAAGTTTTCCTTCACTGGATCAGTCTACCCAAAGGTTTTAAAGAAGTCAGAGAGGCCCAGAGATTCAACTTACCACAGATTATTGCCTCCTTCCTTTCTTCTCAAAGTCCTCTCTGGTGCTAGGCTGCTAGGTTGCTGGACTGCTGAGTTCTTGGCTCTGTCTGCCTGAACAGTTTCAGCCGGATTTTAAGGTTCAAGGAGGGGGTTGGACCAATGGCCCTGGGTAGGCGGGGCTCTCCTCAGCGGAAGATGACCAGAGGACAGCACCAAGGAGTCCAAACGGGGGAGCTAAATGAGCGGGTGGGCCGTAGGCCTGTGTTTCAAAGGAGAGGGAGGAAGTGCAGGCAGCACAGCCAGACCTGGCCGGGTGCCAGCCTGATTATTCACCATCCTGATGTCATCAAATCACAGGAATTTTCAGAGTTGGGAGGAACTTAGGAATCATCCTCTTTTAGAAACCTGGTCTCAAAGGCCTGAAAAGGAAACCACCGACTCTAAGCCCCTGCTATGGCAAGGAAAGTTCATAGTTCAGATGAGGCTAGGGACAGAGGGTCTTCTGGAATCTGAAACAGTTACTGCTCCCGCAGGACACATGAAACGACTGCCGTAGGCAGAGTACCCGGCAGGGCTGGGACATGGGGTGGGTGTGCCCTGCCCTCTGCAGTGGAAAGTGTCCCTGCCCGAGACCTGCTCCTGGACCTCTGACCTTCCCGTTACGCTGTCACTCCCCAATTAAGAGTTCACAGAGATTTGTTTTCCGTCTCTGGAAAATGAAGTTCCAGCATTTCTTGAGCAGGAAGGATGCTACTTAAAATCTTCACAGTCTCTGAAATTCCATCACAGGCCACCCTCCCTCAGTTCCTTGGGGGAGGGGAGCAACCAGAGTTCTGGAATTGGCACCTGGAAACAGTCACCTGTGTGATGGGCTGCAGAGCGGTGCTCAGAGTTGGGTCTGAATCCAGCCTCAGCCGTCCAAGACTCTGCTGGGCTTCGGCCTGCGGCCGGCTGCAGGTTGGTGACAGGATACATGTGAGCGTGTTAGAGGGGATCCGGGAGAGGAATCTAGTCTCTGATGATGTTTTGCTGAGAAAAGGGTTTGCCACTGGCCATAGATGCCCTGGGCTTCTTCGAAATGTAGCCAAATGATTCTGGCCAGTTCAAAGCAGATAGCCTTAGAAACTAGGGCTTTTGTGTTTTTGCCTTACAAAAAACTTGCTTCCCCTGGCAGACTTCAGGCTGTGCAGGGAGGAAGGAATGGAAAGGCTGATAACGCCACAATAGGCACTTTGATTTTAGTCAAAGGAGCCCTGCAGGGTAGGGGTGGGGGGTGAAAATAAATCTTGGTGACATCAAAATCTGGGAAACTGTCTCAAAGGTCATTGCTGTCAAGAAACAGAAATATAAGGATGGGAGGAGCCATGATTTGCAAGATTCTCCACACTAGTTAGGGCCGAAGCAATCATAATAGGACTTTGCATGCCCTGCGCAATGTCCAACACACTATTGACCTCACAAAGTCTAGCATCTGCTAAAGGCACCAAGATCCTTGGAGGCAAGGGATTGACAGCCACAGTAGTGTTCCTATGCTTAAGGGGAACACAAGAAAGGGTTCAGGGAAAGGCCACTGGCTCCTTGTACGTCATCGGAGAGGAGGACCCAGAGGAGAGTCAGGCATACACAATAAAGGACTCTCTGGGAATTAGGGGGGAGGCACTGGGGGATGGGGAGGGAGGGGAGGAGGAACAGGGGGTTCGGGGGGTGGGGAGGAGGAGGGAGGGAACTGGTCTACCTATTAAGTTTGTATGAGCGGAAATAATAAAAAATGTATAAAAAAACATATATAATCTAGGTGCAGATAATATGTGGATGGAGGGGTAAGGAAGAAGTGGGAGGAAGGGTCCCTTCAGAGGGGCTCTTTCCAGCAGTGTCACCTGTGAGGACAGAGAAACATCTGAGTGGCTACTTTGTCACAGCAGTGGACACCTAATACAAACACTGTGCTGAGTCCCTAAGCTAAATCGGAAGTGATGGAATTCTGAGGAAAGCCCAAAGAGAGAAGTGAGCAACAGCTTCCGCCAGAGCAGCTTTAAGCCAGAAGGCAGACATTCCCGTTATAAACTATTAGGGGTTGACTTTTAGATACTTTGGTTTTTGAAGGGAAAATGACAGGATAAATCTGAAATTGGTGTTATAATGGGACATTGTAGTAGAATGCTGCTGTGGCTGTTCCTCTCTTGACATCAGAACTTCTATGATTATCTACAAAAGATCTTTACAAGATAGGATCGTTAACATTCCTTCTGGAGAGGAGGAGCTCATAAGCCCTTAGAGACAGTCCTCCCAAGACCCTGTCCTTCCCAGGGGATCTATGAGTGGTTAACAATGGCTAGGGTCGAAAGGGGCTTTTCCTCTGTGTTCCAGTTGACTGCTGCTGTAGGTAACCTCTCACCCCTGCTACTGTAAGGAACCCAAGCTCACCAAGCTAGACTTGGATAGCAATGTTACTTTGCTCTGTCACTAATACCCTATCTAGAATGAATGGACGTCTGTCATGCCTCTTCGGGAAAAATTAATGTAACGCATTCATTGTCTAGACTTTCATCTAGACTAGATTCATTGGCTAACTTGATTAGTTGTACGGGCTACACACACACACACACACACACACACACACACACACACACAGAGTGTCAAGCTGATGGTAGTAAAGTAGCTGTCAATAATTATAAGGCTTGTCTAGGGTTGAGGACTCAGAGGGAGATTTGGGAGGAAGGAAGAGGGGAACACTGGGAGAGGAGGAGGGAGAGAGGGCAGTGAAGGGAGGGGGGAAGGGAGAGAGTGCAATGGGGGATGACTGAGGAGGGGATGGGGAGGGAGAGAGGGGAGTGAAGGGAAGGGGGAGGGAGAGAGTGCAATGGGGGATGACTGAGGGAGAGAACGGGGCATCTATTGAACTTGTATGATTAGAAAAAAAATAAAATGTGAGGCTCGTGAAAAATGTTTAGCCAGATGTACATGAGGTTTTCATTGTTCCTGCAAATCTCTGCTAAGGTTGAAATAAAAATGGAAAGTTAAAATTGGCTTATTCTTCTGGAGCAGGAATTCCTCTGAATATTTAGCCCAATAATCCTAGTTTTCAAATTCCCATGCAAGATAACAACATTGCATTTGCATTATACAGACAGGCTGTATAACCCATGCTGACTTGACCCGCTTACCTCGGCCTCCCAAGTGTGGAGATTGCAGATGTGCACCTTCAAGCCTGACCTAAATAGCATTCTTCTGAGCATGCAAAACTGAAAATAAAGCAGAAATCCGAAGATAAAGGAACAGTGCTACCCAAAATGACAGGATAGAATGATGGCACAAGATAATGACATGGACAAGTGTCATTTTTTTGTCCCTAAGAAGTTACAAGTCACTTGGATCCATGATGTGGGTAGAGTGAAAAAGGTTAGAGTATTAAGTGCTGGAGTTATTGGTGGATCATTTTAAGCTCCTCACACTGGCCACAGGTGAGTCTGGGCATGCCATATTCAGGAATCTCTCTTGAGAGTAGCATGGGAAAGGCATGTGTACAGGACCTTAATGATGACTTATGTGGTTATGCATGAATTTACTCAAACATTGCATCTTCAGTCAGTTCCTTGGTAGAGGAAATCAAGTTTCTTAGGTTGGTTTTCTGAATCTCTAAAGAATTTCCTTTTCATGTGCGCTTCCACATTTCTAGAACCCAGCACAATGAATCAGCACCTCTGACAGCTATGGAGTCCAGTACCTAGACCTGGGCTGGATACTAGGAAGTTTGTTCTTTCTGTCATTAGTTGCACGACTGTGGGCAAGTTTGTTTGCTGGATGCTTGATTGTGCTATCTGTGTTTCAGCTGAGAGCAGTAGACTCATGGGGCTATTGCGTGCCTCAAATATCATGTCATAGGAAAGAACATGCTTTGCATAAACAAGCTGCTGCGGGTGACTTCGTGAATCATCTTGAGAAAGGACATATTAATAGGTCTGTGGCAAGGCTCTTATCTCTCCCCAGGTGAAAAGCCCCCAGATAAGAGAAAACATCTGGTTTTCCCAGAGATGCTGCAAGGGTCTTTCATTTCATGTTTCAGCCTGTCTTCTAAGCAACATTCATGTCGCACACAAGCAAAAATGGGGATCAGTGATTTATTTTTCTTTTGGAAGCATTATCAGTACATTCAATCCAAAGTATCAAGAGAAGCTGTGTGGAAGGTCAAAAGTACATGGTAGCTCCATGTCTTCTGCTGGACTGTTCTGTGAACTCAAATCAAGAAGAAACGTTCCCTCAAGTGAAAATGATTGAAACCAAACGTTATAAATATACACATGTAATTTTTGTTCTATGTGTTATGCATAAGCATTTACTGCCTTGTGGGTGTAGTCTGTGACATGCAAACACATACCCAGTGGCCAACCAGAGGTATTCTGTCTTTATTCTTGTAACTTTAAAGATATGCATGGTTAATGAGTTTAGGAAAGCTAAACCATTATAACCCAAGTTGTCCTTCCTTCCTTCCATTCTTCCTTCCTTTCTTCCTTCCTTCCTCTTTCCCTCCTTCCCTCCCTTTCTCCTTCCCTCCTTCTCTCTCTCTTTCTCCCTCCTTCTCTCTTTCTCTCTTTTTCTTTCTTTCTTTCTTTCTCTCTCTCTCTCTCTCTTTCTTTCTTTCTCTCTTTCTTTCTTCTTTCTTTCTTTCTTTCTTTCTTTCTTTCTTTCTTTCTCTCTTTCTTTCTTCTTTCTTTCTTTCTCTCTCTCTCTCTTTCTTCTCCTTCCTTCCTTCCTTCTTCTGCACTGTTTTGTAGGACTGGAATGGAGCCCAGGCCCGGGCACGTGAGGCACACACTCTAACACACCTAGCTTCCCAGCCGCTGTCCTCAGGCTCGAAGTCTAAGGACACTGAAGAGATTGTTAGAAGTCACGGATATGGAGGTGCTGCGCTCAGACCCCAATTCCTGTCCCTGTGGCTTCTTATGGGGATCTTGCTCGTTTCTGCTCAGCCTCTAGTTTGTTTGTTTTATTTGTCACTTTAAAGTACTGACAATGGCAACAACCCAAACCAAGAAGTCACAGTTAACCCACTCTTTTCTGATCCCCAGGGTTATCCTAAGGCGTGCCTGGGGCGAGTTCTGTGAAGAACCCCCTTGTCCCTCACCTGAGAAGACCTTGACGATGAGGCACCGCAGCTGCTGGGGGAGGGGAGAGGCCCATTCGAGCCAGCAGCCGCAGGCAGTTGTGGCTCTCCCATCTGCTGTACTTTCAGCAGAAGCTGTTTGTGTCCAGGAAGACCGGGACAGCCGCGGCTCCTACGGGGCTACTCTCAGCAGCGCCCAGGGGACTGTCTCCAGCATTCCTAAGCTAGGCATTTTTTTTTCTGCTAGGGAAACTGATTTTAGAGCCCCTCTACTCCACCCACAGAGCAATATGTGATTTACAAAGACAGCCCTTTACCTCATTCTGACTGCCTCAAATGTTTCTCAAGTGTTATAAAGGATTTATACCAATCCAAACAAACCTGAGGTCATCCCTCACATACTCTGCTTCCTTTATCTAGGGACACAGTGCTTCCTGTCTGATTTTAGTCATAGATTGGACTAATGACATCTCAAATGTCCCTTGAACTATTTCAGTATTTGCGTAGGAGGGGTTGAGTTCACAGCTTTTATTAGAAATTAAGGAAGTGAGCTACAGGTGTATTCAGAGGTAACATGTAAGAAGCTTTGAGTTCTTCCATCACTTCACCTCAAAAGAAAAAAGAAAAAGAGAAGACAAGAAAGGAAAGAAAGAAGGAATAAAGAAAGGGAAAAGGGAGGGGGGAAAGAAGGAAGAGGAAATGAAAATAAGAAAAGAAATTAAAAAAAGCTCCAAGCCCAGAGACTCTGGACTCAAGTCACCTGACCTAAACCTTACCGAGAAGGAAAACCACCATCAGTACTCATCTGCTGTGGCTGTGGCCAGCCTGCACTTTGGCTGTGGGATGAATAGGAAGTCATATTATGCTCAGAAGAAATCCACTGAAGCTTAAAATCCTTTGAGCATTTGGCACAGAAGGATAAGTGAGACCCCTAAGAGAAGGTATATAAAGGGCTTTGTGTTTGAACTAAGCGTGCTGGAGTTGTCACTATTCTAGTGGACACTATGGTAATGGGACACTGAGTCCAGACTAATAGAGGACCAAAGGCTGAAGCGTAGGACCAGGGGTGTCGTGAAGAGCATGGGCCGCCTACCACCCAAAGGCCAGGAAGTAGGTATACCATGAACTGGGAACGGAGGTGCTTGAAGGGAAGGGAAGGGTATGCTGGACCATCCCAGCAAGAGGAAATTATCCCTAATTCCTGATGGCATGACCCTTTAAATCACTAGACCACAATCATGATACCCATGGAGAGTGATGTTTCCAAAACGGATCCATTTTGCCTGCTGCGTAGTATGCCAGTCACTAAAATGATAAGCTTTTTCAAAGTAGAAAAGGTTTACCTCAAGATGGCTATATGGAGAGATGAGAACTACAGGTCTTGAACATGCTTTCTCAAACATAGAGTTTGGTATACACATGGGGCAAAGAGCAAAAAGAATGAAAAAGTGATCCACATGGCTTTTCATGGGATCCATGTGTAACACATGGTGCCATTAAAATGATCTGAAGTGGAGATTTCAGCGTCCTGGCATTTAAAGGTCACACATGGGGAAATCGTAGAGGCCCAAATCAGTGAGTTGATAAAAGCCACTTTCAATCCATTATCAGGTTCGTTGCCACAACACGTACATGTAAGAGACCCTTCAATGAAACAGGATCTTACTCTAAGTGATAGCTGATCCTGGTTGTCAAGTTGACCGCACCTGGCATTAACTAAGATCAGTTGTCAGACCACTTGAAGAGACTATCCAGATCAATACATTTGCAATACAAAGATCAGCCCTAGATCCGATTGGAACCTCCCAATAAAACAGAAGAGTTTGAAGAGAGGCTTTCTGTACTAGCAAACTCTCTTCCCTCCTGCTGCCCAGCTTCTTCGACCTTCCAAGCCTTCAACGTGACAAAAGACTCTTCAGTAATCCTCCAGCCTTAAGCTGCCACCAACAGGACTATTGCACTGAGCAGCTACTGGCAGCCATTGTGAACTACCTCAGCAGTATGTCATAAGCCAATTCAATAAATTCCCTTTTTATAAATTCATTCTGTTGATTTGGTAGCTTTAAAGAACCCTGATTAATATACTATATAACCCAGCAAATGAGATCTCTGAAGAAAATATTGTTAATAACATTTTTAGTTATTTGTTGATAATCTCAGTCATTATACACTGTATTTTATGAAAAAATGCATTATAAAGAACTAAAACTGGACTGGGGAGATGGTTCAGAAGGTAAAGCCTTTGCTTCACAAGAAAAAGGATCTGAGTTCAGAACCTCAGATCACATATAGATATGTTGGGCAGACAAGACCAAATAAAGGTGCAATAAAAAAGAAAACTATAGGCAAATCTCATTGATGAGCACGGATGCAAAGATTCTCAACAAAATTTTAGCAAACTGAATTTAAAAACATATAAAAAAGATCATTGACTATGATCAAGTAGGATTTATTCTGGAGATACAAAGTTAGTTCAACATATACAAATAATAAATGTAATCCATAATATAAACAAATCCAACAACCAAAACTACATGATACTCAATAGGTACAGAAAAAGCTTTTGACAAGATCCAACATCCCTTTATGGTTAAAGTCCCGGAGACAATTGGGATGGAAGAAACATATATAACACAATCAAGGCCATATACAAGCCTATAGCAACGATCACTCTGAAATGATGAAAGAGTTGAAACATCCCCACTTCGATCAGGAACTAAGCAAGGATGTCCACTTTACCATTTCTGTTCAGTATTGTACTTGAAGTCTTATCTAGAGCCATTAGACAAAAGAAGGAGATAAAAGGGATACAAATAGGAAAAGAAGTCAAGTTAACCCTATTGGTAAATGGCATGATCCTTTACCTGAGAGACCCCAAAAACTCTGTCAGGAAACTTCTGGAACTGATACAGAAGTTCAGTAGAGCGGCAGGTTACAAAATTAATGTTCAAAAATCAGTGACTTTCTTATACACCAAGGATTTAAAACATGAGAAAGTCCTAAAATAAACAATTCCATTTACCATAGCTCCTGAAAAACTGAAATAGCTTGGTATAAATCTAACCAAGGAAGTGAAAGACCAATATAATGAAAACTTTAAAATCCTACAGAAAGAAATATCAAAAGACATTAGAAAGTGGAAAGACTTCCCAAGCTCTTGGATCAGTGGATTAACATCATAAAAATGGCCATCCTACCAAAAGCAATACAGGTTCAATGCAATGCCAATCAAAATTTCAAGGCAATTCTTTACAGATATCAACAAAACAATCTCGAAATTTATATGGAAGCACAAAAGAATAGCAAAAATAATCCTGAGTAATAAAAACTGCTGGAGATATCACTATACTAGACCTTAATCTACACTACAAATCTGTAGTAATGAAAACATGTTACCGACTCCAAAATAGACACATGGATCAATGGATAAGGGTTGACGACCCAAATATAAGCTCATACACTTGCACTCATCTGAATTTTGACATAAGGGCTCAGAAAACTTAATGGAAAAAGAACAGGATCTTCAACAAATAGTGCTGGCAAAACGGGATATCCACATGCAGAAGATTGAAACTGGACCCTTGCTTTCACCATGCACAAAAATCAACTCCAAATGGATCAAGGGCCTATTAGATCAGAGACTATAAAAATCCTTGAAGAAAGAGTAGGTAATCCCCTTGAACTGATTGCCTATGCCAAACAATTTCTAAACATGACCCTAAATAGCACAGGAAATAGAAACTGCAATCGACAAATGGGATCTTATGAAATTAAAGAGCTTCTGTTCAGCTAGAGATTGTAAACTGAGCAAAAGACAACCCACAGAATGGGAGAAAAATCTTCACAAACCACACATCTAATAGAGGACTAATATCCAGACTGCACAAAAAACTCAAAAAATTAAACAACAAGGAGATAAACAGCCCCATTGGAAAATGGGTTGTGGAACTTAAAAGAAACATTTCCTGGGACGAAATTGGTTTGTCCAGCAAATATTAAATATTCCACCTCCCTAGTCACAGGGAAATGCAAATCTAAATAACGCTGGTCAGAATGGCTAAAATTCAAAACAATATAACAACAAATGCTGGAGAGGATGCAAGGAGAAGGGAATCCTCATGCACTGCTGGTGGGGAATAGAGACTTGTACAACCACTCTAGAGATCAGTTTGACAGTTTCTAAAAGTGTAAAAATTGAAATGCCATATGACCTTGCTCGACCACTATTGGGAATATTCCCTTAAAATGCGTCATACTGTAGTGACGCATGTACATCCACATTCATTGCAGCACTATTCACAATGTTGTGGAGACAGTCTATTCTGGTGATCAAATGTCCCTTCTGGGTCGCTAAATGTTGCGGGGAAACAGACTTTCCTCTGTTCGCTAAATATCCCTTCATGGTTACCAAATGTTACAGGGTCCCTGTTCAGTCGCCAAATGTTATGGGAATGACTGTGCCAATGTTGCAGGGTTCCTGTGTTCAGAGTTGAAGACTGAAACCAGAACACATGTAGAGGATTAAGGCAGAGTTTATTAGAGGAGAGAAAAGATGGAACTCATGGACTCCAAAAGTGAAGTACTGTAAGGTTGCTAGGGTGCCACTCCAAGCATGGAATCCATGAGAAGCGAGAAACTAGAAACAGACTCATGGCACTCCAAGTGGCATGAAGGCCCAGGATGCCGAAGATGTCTGCCAAAGTCAGGTATATTTATACACTTATATAAACCAGGAAAAAATGGCTTTCCCCCATTGTTTAGTTCACATTGAGGTCTAACCCAGCTGATCTTGGGCCCATGTGGGGCTGAAGACAAAGTTGTTTCTTTGATGGGCTTGCTTGTTTGATATGGAGAGCTCATCTCCATATCCTTTCATAGGGAAGTTGGTCATCTTATCTCTGGGGAGGACTGGAGTCAATTCCTCAGTAGAGGTGTTCCCTCAGGGCGATCTCAGGGATGGCATTCCAGAATCTCCAAGACCTTCAAAGACCTTTAGAGACCATCCCAGCATAGCTGCTGTAAACCTGCCTTAACAACAGCAAAGGAATCAACCTAAATGCCCAACAATTGACAAATAGATAATGAAAATCTGGTACATACTCAGACATCAATAAAAATAATTAATGAAATTGGCTGGTAAATAGATGGAGTTGGGAAAAGTTATACTGAGCAAAGTATCCCAAACACAAAAAGTCAGACATCACATGTTCTCCCTTTAAGTGGAAACTAGTTCCAAGCCTCCATAATGACATAATTGAGGGAAAATCTCTATAATACTCATTATAACCACAAAGGATTATAACTAGAAGAATAGGGGAAAGAAGACCCTAAGAGATGGAGACAAAGGAACACATTTCAATAGACAAATAAGTCCACTGTCAAGAAAAGTCTGAGAGGATCTCAACATCCAGACAGGATGTAGCCTTGTGCAGTGCAAGAACAACAAAATAGACAACAGCCAAATAGAATGCAGAATACTGGAGACCCTACAAATCTTTCCCCATCCTAAGACTCAGGAAACCTTGCAGAAGAGGGGGCAGTAAGACTGTAAGACTCAAGACAGGGCTGCTGCAGCCAGGAACTTACTGCAATGAGACTTGACATTACCAGACCTGCACAATGGCCAACGTATCAACGTGCCCCATAGATAGGAGAAATAATATCCAACTCTAAGAACCTTAGGGGTGTGGGTTAAATAGACGAAGTGGTCTGCCCAAGGAGGGCTTCTTGGTCTGCCACAGAAGCCTGAACCCCCACTAGAGCAGATGATCCAGAGGAAACCCTGAGACCAACAGAAGCTGCTGGACAGGAGGGTGGGAGGGAGTGGGTTGGACCTACGAAGGGAGGAGAAGGAGGGAGGGAAGAAGGGAGAGAGAATGAAAGAGAGAAGAAGGAAGGAAGGCAGGAAAGAGGGTGGTAAGGATATCTATTCATTGAGTTTTATAACTAGAAAAAATAATAACAATCATAAAAAAAGAAATCGAAACAAAATAAGACAAAATGTCAGGCAGAAATGGCAGTAAGCTACAATTATGGCTTTAGAAGAAGGAATCCGGGAAACCCCAGAGCAAACAGTAAGGAAGTAGAGCAATCCAAGATGATTTCCAATGTTACCTTGGACCTCCATATGCACACACACTCAAGCGCCCTCTTGTACACACACACCACACACACACACACACACGTATGTTCATGCACCAAAAGAAAAAATATTGCCAAGGGGAGGAAGTTACCAGATCAAGAGCAAAAGAAAGAACAAGGGTAGTTGTGTAAGTTGAATAGCAGTGGTGTGTGCGCTGGTCCAAGTAAATCCGGACTCTCCCTCCTCGTGGCGTTACTTTTCTGAGCATTGTCTTGGTCCTGGAGAGATGCTTCTGAACTATAGGAGATCCATGACCATGGTTCCAAGCCCTTCTTGTCATAAACTTCAGCAGCTCATCAGCAATGGCTGAATTTTAGTGCCTATTTGGAGAGTGAATTGGTGGGGGGAGAAGGAAAAGACCCCAGACTGATTCTGCTGTGTGGATTTTGTGGCTGCTGACATAAACACAAAATAGTGCTTTGCATTGATTTCTTCATAATCACCGTGACCTATGTTTTAAAAAATTACATAGATATGTCTGCATCAGTCATTTTTTTTGTAACTATAACAAAATACCTGAAGTAACTAACTTGTATGTTATGAGAATGTAAGCAGATGGAGGAAACAGGATACTCGGACTTCACGAAATGAAGTTTATTTGTCCAGTCAAGAATCAGGAAGACTTCTGTCCAAAAGTACTTGACAGTCCTGCTTGGTTAAGTCTTAGGTTAGGGTAGTTTACAGAGCATCTTGACAATACTGGTGGATCACAGTTTTACAAAGACTTATTGGTTGAAGTGTGTTTGTTGTAGACCAACAAGTCTGGAAGGAAGACTGCAATATAATTTAATGACTTCCCATGCAAGAAAGATAAGACTTACTGAGAATATTCTCACAGCAAGCTTTATTTTTTATTTATTTCCGCTCATACAAACTTAACAGGTACACCGGTCCCCTCCCTCCCTCCACCTCCCCCTAACCCCCATGCGCCCCCTCCCCTCTCCCCTGCCTCCCCATCCCCCAGTGCCTCCCCCCCAATCCCCAGAGTATCTTTTACTGTGCATGCCAAACTCTCCTCTGGGTCCTCCTCTCCGATGAGGTACAAGGACCCAGGGGCATATCCCAGAACACAGGATTCCCCTTAAGCTTAGGAACACTACTGTGACTGTCAGTCCCTAGCCTCCAAGGATCCTAGTGCCCTTAGTCCATGCTAGACTTTGTGGGGTCAATAATATGTTGGACATAGCACAGGTCATGCAAAGTCCTATTATGATTGCTTCGGCCCTAACTTGTGTGAGGTATCTTGCATATCATTGCTCCTCCCATCCTTGTGTTCTTACAATCTTACTGCCACCTCTTCCGCTAATTTCCCTGAGCTTCAGGATGGGGAGAGATTAGGCTGGCCCAGTTCCATGTGGTTGATATAGAGTCTCTGATGTTCTAAATTATGGTTTGTTGATTTTTTTTCCGGTTTTGCTGCTCCTGCAATGCCCTTGGCTCCATCCTGATGGGTATTGGATGTCACCCCCTGGCCAGAAATAAAAACCTGTTAAATTAGAGTCTTGTTATAAGAGTATATTCAAAGGTAGATGGAAAAAAGTAGGAGACCGCGGTGAGAGAGGGGTCAATCACCCATTACTGCAAGCTTTATTTAATGCTAGTGGGTCAAGAGGAATAATTTTCAAATTCTGAGAAATTGATAGTCTTTAGTATATTTTATAGGTAAATTTATGTCACCCTATGTTTATTTTACTATTAGTGGGTTATTTAATGGTCTTTGGAAAGAAGTATGTTTACAGAAGCAGAAAAGTAGAGCAGCCTATCCCTGTGTAACTAGCCCTTTTTCTTATGATTTTTATTCTCATAGGCATTGAAATCTCTTTTTTTATTTTTGCCCAGGTTTGTCTTGTTGTTAGTCTGCACATAGGGAACTTCTTATCTTATGGTGTAAGCTATTCTATTCAAACCCATAATAAGGATAAGAAAATGCTTAACAAACATAGTTGTGAGGAACTCCGAATAAACTGAAACACATTTAAAAACTTCAAGCTTGAGTTAAAAACATAAGCAACAGTTTTAAAGCAAGACTTGGCATAATTCTCCTTGGATATCAGAGTTTGAGAATTACAGAAGCAGACAGTGGAGCTCCTCTCCGCCCCTTCACAATGACTGTGGCTGAAGATGAGCAGGGCCCAGCTTCTCTTAATTTAAAGTGGACTTTAAAACAAAGGGAAATGGCTATTTGCCTCTTAGAGACGGAAAGGTTGTTGGGGGACAATAAGATTCACGACCTTGTTATAGTAAAGAGAAAAGGTTTATTTTGGCTCCTGATTTGAAGGTTGCAGTCCAAGGGGAAGTGGCCACCTTGCTTTGGGCCTCCAACAGAGGAACAACTGTGACAGGAGCATAGGACAGAACACCATTAACTCATGAGCTGGGAGGAGGAGAGAGGACAGGCCAAGTCCCACAATTTACTTCAAAGTCATGTTCCAATGACCCGAGAACCTTCCACAGAGCCACCTACGGTATATGCAAGAATCTCTGAGGACATTTAAGATCCAAATTTCAACAATGCCATTTTCCACTAACAGGAAGCAGGGACTCATAGAAAGGCCATAGAACTGCTCATTAGTACATTGAAGGAACCTCTTGCTCCAGCAAGACACGGGCAGCAGGACTCTGCTCCTGCCACCATCTGTCGGCGGCCCAGGAGGAAGCCAGTACCAGTCTCTCCTGTGAGGGAAATGAGGACTGAGGTTGTTAGCGTGCGACTCAGAGACCACACCATGTCAGACTCGCACTAGCTGCTTGTAAAAGGTCCTTCCTATGTGGCGTGCTGAGGGTTTCCGTAGTGCACTTCAGTCCTGAATCCTCTGTAACTTTCCATAAACAGTCCTCAGAGTTAACTGGGCTCATGTCTCTTCAGAGTGTTCCAGAGACTTCAAGCGCTATTTCCTCTTGCTTGTCTCATTCCTGATGGGAACAGAAATTCCTTCTTTAAGTGCTGTGACTGCCTCTCTTCCCCCAGTGTAGGAATCATAGTTCTCAAAGGCCACAACTCTTCGCTGGAATAAGTTGTTGACCCGGGAAGCTGTGACTATTGAGACACTTGGTTTTCACCCTGCGCTGCCCTGCCAGGCCCTGGGACAGGTTCTTTCAATCCCCAGAAATTCCCCAAACATCCTGTGGTCAGAGGCATCCTGCAAATGCCTGGCGCCCTGTGTGGCAGTGCATCCTGCTGGCTGACATTTAGCTGTCAGGATGTCAGCGGACTCCCCTGGGGAAGCAACCTGGTCATCCCCCTTATGCTTTCCAGCTGGAGAAGGTGGGATGGAAAGACCATAACTGGAACACATCTGCTTGAAGCACCGAGATTCTGTGTTAGCAGTAACACATCCCAGAAGTCAAAACACGCCCATGTTGGAGGTGGAGTTTTATTTTTAAGAAAAATTCACAAGCTAACTTCCACTTTATTCATGACCCTTTATTTTATTGAAATGTATCATTAACTGAAAAAGAGATTCTTCTTGGGGTATGTTGTCATAACATTAAAGCGATTTCCCATCAATTTAAACTGAATAAAATCAATTGCTGTTTCATGTTGATCTGCATGTTCTGCACATTTGTCATGACAGTGCCTGCATCCTACTTAGTGGAATAAGCAAATAAAGTCTCCATTTCAAACAAACAAATACACACACAATGTCCAGGGTCATTTGCGTAGGGCCACAAAGTAAAACCACCTAGCTTCTCTAAACCATTGCTTCACCTGGAACATGGTAATGTAATGTAGATATGTTGGACTTTTAGAGGGGTTTGGGAGAACCCCAAACTTGTGCCCTGGATGTGAACATATTGAATGTTCATTTATATTCTGCATCTGGAGGCATTCGCGTGCAAGGTCCTAAATTCCATCCCCGGGGCTGCAAAATGAACTTGTTCTCTAGAAGCTACAAGATAAAGAGTTCAGCTGGAGAGGAGGCAGAGTAGAGGCAGAGGAAGGAAGCATGGCAGCTAGCAACCTAGCCTCACAGTTGTTGGATCGCCCCGCTAGCGGCAGCTGTACTGGGAGGGGTGGGAAGTACTGGGGAGTTAACAGCCAGGGAGCAAAGTCTGAAGAACTCCACGAAGTGTTGTTCCCAAAGCACTTGGGCCTCTCCTAAACAGGAAGTGGTGCCCGGATGCTAAATTTCTATAATAATTCTAGGTAAAGCAGCAAAGAAGAGTATATTCGAGAACCAGACAAAATAGTCATACGCGACTGTTTTATTATGAACCCAGGTTACTGTCCTCCTGGGCGGAGAGATCTTGCCCACCAGAACTCCACACTTCCTCAGTCGAGACAGGAAGTGTCAGAGCACTGTGATTCGCTCATCAGTATGCTTAGGCTTGACTTGGGGAGAGAACATTTTGGGGACTCAGACTTGCATTCCTGTTACCTCAGGGGTCAGATCCGTGGGCGTGGCGTGTTCCTGGAAGTGGCGGCAGCCGGCAAGCTCACTGTTCTGCGATGCCGAGTGGTTTCCATACGTTACTTCAGGTTCTACGGGCAGGAAGCCTGTCTCCTGGGAGGACCAGCAGCGCCCACTGCCAGCTCTTTTGACTTGGCCGTGAATTAGGCAATAATTTTTACAGTTTTATTAGAGACCATGTTGGAAAATGTTAGTAGGTGCCTTTTTAAAATTTGTGGGGGAAGGGAGCTTATGTGGGCCATGTCATACATGTGGAGGTCATAGAACAACTTCCAGAATCTGGTTGTCTCCTTCTACCACATGAGCTCTGAGGATTGACCTTGGGGTGGTCAGGTTTACGTGCAGGCATCTTTACATGCTGAGCCATCTTGCTGGCCCATAGATATCTTTTGTATAGCACTTGTCATGTACAGAGACTTTCTGTATGTTCAGTCCTATGAAGTAAGCCCTGTGATTATCCCTGTGTGGTAGATGGGGAAATAGAAACACGGAAAACTTTAGACAGTGACCCAAACACTAACCAGCAGACCAGATTTCACGCAGCCGGGTTTGACTTGGGCTTGGCGGCAACACCAGTTGGCGTAGGCATCAGTCCTCATATGAGACCCTCCAGGCAACTTCAAGCATGTTGACCTCTGTAATGTTCCGGACCTTCAGCACACATCTACTAAGAGTGCTGTGCAGAGGCCAGATGGCACATGTTCTTCACGTGACAGAAGGATCGTGAGCTATCGGAGAAGAAGGTGGAATCTTCAGTCTGGAAACCGCTCGCCCGCTCTCTGTCCTCCCTCTCTGCTGCTCCACGCAGCAGCTGTTTCTCAGCCGGGGCTATATACCATGGGTCCTTGACACTGTAGCTCCAGGCTTAATTTTGCCACTCATAACCATGGAGAGACCTGTTTAGTCTTGGTAGTGTCTGTCCTTAGGACTAATGGAATTTTCTTTTTAATTTGAAACAGGAGAGAAATATTAGTAGGCTTTTTAGTGCTTTACCAAAAACCCGACAGAATCAACTTGCAAGGAGAAAAGTGTTATTCTGACCCACAGTTTAAGAAGTTTCAGTCTAGGAGAGTCTATTACAAATCCATCTACATCACAAGCCAAGAAACCAAGAAGACAGAGAAAAGAGCAAAGCCCTTTCAAGGTCACACCCCGTCACTGGAAAACCTCCTTTGAGGACCCACCTACTAAAGGTTCTATCACATTCCGGTAGCTTTCTACCCCATCAACCAAACTTTTAGCATATGGGCCTTTGGGGAGCATCTGAAATTCAAACGATAGCAAGAGGGATCTTGAAAGATAGATGGCTGGACACAGACTGCTGCCTCATGGGAGCACATACCTGCCGTCAGGTCCTGTACCTTATACTCACAAAGGCAAAGGGAACCCTGTACTTCCAAAGGCAAAAACAAGTCATTGCAGAATCATAGAACTAAGAAGAGATGAGTGTTCGTTTGACTTGGCCTGTTGTTTACATTTTCGCTTCTTTAGAAGTAGGTTCTCACAACTCATGGCGAGTCCCTGCTCTCCTCCCTAATGGCTATTCTGCAGTTCTGGGCTTTTCTCAGGAACCATTCTCAGAAGTACTTTGTGGGAAGATGAATCTCATGATGCAGCTGGGCTTCTCAAGACCCCAAGCAGCTATTTATTTTTGCTATTTAAGACTGGTGTCCTTCACAGGAAGCCTTGTCTCCGTGAAGCAGATTCCGTGCTCTAGGCTTCACAATGGACCCTGCATGAAGAGGCTTACGGAGCTAAGCATCTATGGAGCCTTTCATACCTCACTTGCTGGGTGCCCCAGAAGTGAGTCACACCCACTCCTACCCTCAAGTGGTCAAAGTTCAGCTTAGAAACATATGTGCTAGAGCAAGTGGCTGGCAAAATTTCTAAAAATAAATGAGATAGTCAATATTTCAGATTACACAAGCTGCGCAGCCTGTAACCTCTGCCTTGGATCTGGAATGGCTCTTATAGGCTTAGTCTCCAGACTGTGACATTACTGGAAGTGGCAGAACTTTTTGAAGAGGCTAATCTAGCAGGAAGAACATAGGTTACTGGGAGTGGTATGTATTTGAAGGAGATATTGGGGACCCTGGCTCTCTCTTCTCTCTCCTCTCCCCTCTTTCCCCCTCAGAATCCTCCCCAGCTTCTGGCAGGCCAGCAGAAAGGCTTAGAGAAGTAATGATTTCCCAGGGCTGGACTGGACAGGCTTTCCCCAGCTAGGGAAAGCAAGCTGAGCGATGAGCAGTGCAAAGAGAATTTCCAGGGCAGCCTGCTTTTGGTTATTGGTTAGGCAGTGCCCCCCCCCACCCCAACCTCCCAGCACTGCAGTGTCGCTAGGGAAAGCCAAGATCCCTCGGGGGAGAAGAGAATGTCTTTGTTCTGTGGCCTACCTGCCACCCAGAGAAGGGCAGTAGCCATTCTGCCCGAGGACCAGAGATGCCTGCGGAGGACTCAGCCACACTCGTCTCAAGTCCTCTTTAATTTACTTGACTGCTTAGTCGCAGGACACCTTGGCTGTCTAGTTCCACTCTCGTAGGTTGGCGTGGTTTGCAGGAGCAGCAGGTTTTCTCTGCTCTATATGCTGCCTGGGTAAGTTCTCAAGACAACTTGTCAAATTTGACACCCAGTGCTGAAGGGCGCCATGCATACAAGCCCCTCTTGTTTAGTTCTTCTTACCTGTGCTACTCTAAGTCCTGACCACACTTTACAAAGATTTGTCTTTGTAGAAATTCGGCCCCTGCTACACAAAGTGAGGTTTGGGGCCAGCTTTTCCCAATAGACTGGAAGCTTGCAAGAAACATAGCATGGGGTTGGTGTGCAGCTTTTTTTTAAGGCACTATCATGGTTTAAAATGTGAGCTGTCTCCCACAGGCTCATGTGGTTGAATCCTTAGTTCCTGCCAGTGGTTGGGAAGGTCACGGCACCTTTAGGAGGTGGAGCCTAGCTGGAAGACAGCAGTCACACGGGGTGGACCTGAGGTTAGTTAGCCCCATCCTTCTTCAGTGAGTGAGTTTGCTCTTGAGTTTACTGCAGCTCTCAGCTTCCATGATGTCTGAGTGACATGCCATTTCTAGTTTCCACTTCCACCAGGAAGGACTGTATTTCCCCTCTGGAACTGTATGCGGAATAAATTTCCCTTAAATTGCTTGAGTTGGAGTCTTGTCTCACGACAACAGAAAAGAATAACTGGTACAGGCAAGTCTTGTAGCTTAGGCAGGCCTCAATTCCTTATGTAGCTGATCCTTCTGTTTCTACCTTCTGAATGCTGAGGTTACAGCTGTGTGCCATCATGCCCAGATTATGAGGAACTGAAGACTGAACATGGGGTCTCAATCTTTACCCAGTGAGTCACATGCCCAGCCCCATTCCTTAGTATTATTCTTCATACATCTAATCCCAGCTGTACTGCAAGTCTAGAAAACGTTTTTGGCACCTCCAAATCATCCTCCCTTTGAACTGCCCGGTGTGTGTCTGTCAGATCCCTGCTGTTAGATGCAGCACATGCTGTGCTAGTGGCTTCAGCGGCAGTGATAGTTGGGTTGGGCTAGAAGGAAGTGAGAGTGGGAAAATGTTTAATGACGTAGGAGAGGGCAGAAGCACCTGACACCTGGGATTTCCACCTTACACAGTTGCGTGGATCCTGCGCTGTTTCTTCATTCCTGTGACAAGCCCTTTGAAGTTGAGAATAAGGTAAGGAGACTTTCCCAAGGCCATATGACTAGCCAAGTAGGAAGCTGGATGAAGTTCCTTGTTGTAAAACAAGACGCACACCCAATTTGCAGCAGAGCCCTGAGAACTGGAGCACCGTGCACTGGGTTTGTGCAACTTGGCACGTAGCAGAGGCTCAGAAGTTAGTAGTTTTCAAGCAGGGGCAGCAGCATAGGCTTGTAATCACAGCACTCTAGCTGCTGCAGCAGGAGTGTGAGTCCAAGGTTATGCTACGTAGTGAGACCTGATAGCAAAACAACAAAATAACTGAACAAACAAACCAAGTAGCTTTTATTTCTCAGAGTTGTTCTGTGCTGGAGGACTTCTATAAACAGACCCCCCCCCTTTTTTTTTTGGATATTGCTTTGCTTTGTCTTCTTTCCTTTCCTTTTTCTTCCCCTCCCTCCTTCCTCTCACGAGCCTCCCCGCCTTGAGCCCCTCCCTGGGCCTCTTCTTTCATGCCTGTGACCGTTCCTCGGCTTTCCTTCCTTGAATCTTTCTTCATCTCTCTCTTCTCTTCTTTCTTTCTTTTTTCTTCCTTCTTCCTTCCCTTCGCTTTCTCCCTCCCTCTCTTCCTCCTCCCCCTCCCTCCTCCCTTCCCTCTTCTTTCTCTCTTTCTTTCCTGCTTTCCTTCTCCTCCCTTCCCTTCTTTTCTCCTTGTTTCTTTCTCTTTGTTCTGTTTCTTTCTCTTGTCTTCTCTTTCTTCCTCCTCTTTTCTCTCTTTGTTTCTCTCTCTCTCTTTCTCTCTCTCTTTCTTCTTCTCTTTTCTCTCTCTTTCTCTCTTCTCTCTCTTCTCTCTTTTTTCTTTCTTTCTCTCTTCTCTCTCTCTTTCTCTTTTCGCTCTTCTTTCTATCTCTCTCTCTCTCTCTCTTTCTCTCTTTCTTTTCTTCTTTCTCTTTCTCTCTCTTTCTTTCTTTCTCTCCTGCTCTCTCTTCTTTCTTTCCTCTCTCTCTTCTCTCTCTCTTTCTCTCTCTTTCTCTCTTTCTCTCTCTTTCTTTCTTTCTCTTTCTTTCTTTCTTTCTCTTCTTTTTTCTCTTTCTCTTCTTTCTTTCTTTCTTCAGTTCTGGAATTATAAATAAGCAAGCACTGTTACTCCAAGCCAAAGCCCTGGGTTTGGTCACCAGCATTTTTTTTTAAACATTTTTTATTATTATTTCTGCTCATACAAACTTAATAGGTACACCAGTTCCCTCCCTCCCTCCTCCCCCCCAACCCCCTGCTCCCCCTTCCCTCACCCCTCCCTTCCCATCCCCCAGTGCCTCCCGCCCCAATTCCCAGAGAGTCCTTTCTTGTGCATGTCTGATTTTCCTCTGGGCCCTCCTCTCTGATGAGGTGCAAGGACCCAGTGGCCTTTCCCTGAACCCTTTCCCGTGTTCCCCTTAGGTATAGGAACACTGTTGTGGCTGCCAATCCCTTGCCTCCAAGGATCCTGGTGGTCACCAGCATTTTTAAGAAAGAGCGAGAGAGAGGGAGGAGGGCTGGTGAGATGCTCAGCCGAAATGCAACTGTGTACAAACCTGGTGACCTGAATTCAATTCCTGAAGTCACAGGATCGTAGGAGAGAAATGGCTTCTGAAAGTTGTCCTCTGGCCTCCACATGCATGCAATGGCACACATATGCTTGCCCATCCTGCCTCATGTTAAAAAAAAAAAAAAAAGAAAAACATGTAAAAAGACTTGAAATAGGAGGGAGAATGGTAGGGAATAGGAAGAGGGTGTTGCAGGGGTCCATGAACCAGCACCGATCCAAGCTTTATGCAAGAAACAGAAGTAGGAGCAGTAGGAATTAAAAATCCAGGCTTTGGGTCAGAGAGAGCAGGTACCTTCATCCAAATCATCCAAGCTGATTTTATTTGTAGCAAAACCAGTATATATAGGAAAAACTCAGAGACCAGAAGGTTAAATTCCTTCAGGATCATGTTAAACATATGCATTGTAAACTTATCTAGGACAGCAAGAAAAAGCAGAAGTGACACCTACTTGCCAGTGGGAGGACAAGGTGTCTCCAGGGGAAATTACTTGGTTACTGTGACTATGTACATGATCTTGTGATCCATAAATTAACATGTTTTATGATCTCAAAATTCACAGGGAAGAAACTGCAGAGATGCAAAGGGTTACTGTTTTGAGAAGAACAAAGGCAAAATCTGGTAGAAAACAGATTCTCCCTAATGGGGAGCCCCTCCTGCAACCATTTGTCTCAGATGCCAATGCATTATTCTCCAGGGAGCAGGCTTAAGCCTTGGTGCCCCCCCCAGGGTGGTATGGGAATTAAGGTGTAAAAATATAAATTTATTTCATGTATGAAATTCTCAAAAAAATAGGGCTGGAGAGATGACTCAGGGGTTAAGATTCTGTCTCACAAGCAGAAGGTCCTGAGTTCGGATCCCAGATACCACGTAAAAATGCCAGGCACTTCCAGCCCTGGTGGGCAGAGCCTGGGAGATCCCAGAGCTTAGCGAAGTCACCCTTGGTCATCCACAAGGACACAGTGCCCTCTGGTACTCATACACATACTCACACTAAATAAATAAATAAAATATTTAAAAAAGGAATTCTCAAAAAATAAGAAACAAAATTTTTTTTAATTTTTTTTATTATTTATTTAATTGTGCGCGTGTATGTGTGTGTGTGCGTGTATGTATGTGTGTGCATGTATGCGTGTATGTGTGTGTAGAACCACGGACGAATTCGGGAACCACCATGGACCGCCTCCTCGTTTACTCTGCCCCGGGATTCACAGGCTCCGCCCTACCAGGACCGGAAACGCAGCCCCCCCCCCCCCCCCCCCCCGTTCCGCCCGGCGTCTATACATGGAGTCTAGGATCCGAACTCAGGACCTTCGCCTTCAAGGCGGAGGCTTAACCCCTGAGCCACCTCTCCAGCCCAGAAACAAAATTTTTAAGTCAGGAAAAGAAAAAAGGGAGAGAGAAGGAAAGGACAGAGTCGATTTCCTGGCAGGCCTTCCTCACAGTGCTGCTGCTCTCCAAGCTTTACTCCAGGGTCCCAGAATGCACAAGTTCTCTAGAACTTAATTCTCCTTCTCTTTCTCCTTGCCACTCCTTCCTTTTCTTTCTCATCTTCTCTTTCTTTTTGGTACAGCGAGAACTCAGAACCTTGTCCTTGGTAGGCAAATACTACTGAGCCACACACTTACTGCTCCAATTTCTCCTTTGAATGTTTTGGGAAACGCTAAGAAATAAGATCTTTTAATTTGCACAAACATTATTTCTTCTATAAACATAAGTCTGACAGTTTAGAGTATTAGCTAAACATATGAACTAGTTATAGGTCCTTCTCTTTTGGCTACAAGGGTTTATTTTGATATTTTTAGTCATAAAAAGAATATCTTATGTATAAAAAACTATATTTTATTTATTAAAGAAACTTTAAGAGGACTTGTAGTAAAGCTCAGTGGCAGAGTGTTTGCTCAGCATACACAGGGCTTTATGATTAACTCTTATTCAGTTCCCAAATCAAACAATAACCCAAGACAACTATAATATAACCTTAAGGGTCATTGCTAAAAGTCATTATTGCTAAAGTTTAACTACCATCCTATTTACATCATTGTCTCTAGGAGTTAGCCTCTCCCACCTGCTCATAATCCTCTCACAGTTTTGCAACATAGATGACTTCATCCTGCTAAATGTTCTGGAGCTGTTTGTTGACTTGTGGGATTATAAAGTGATAAGACTTTGAGGGTATACTTCTGTTCAATTGTTTATACAAAAGATGAAAACTTTAGTTTTTACTAACTTTTACAAATCCTTCGATCATACTTTTCTGATTACACTTTTGTTAAACCTCGGGTTTCCCCTTCAATTTGAGTGTTCTGAGGTATGTTAAACACAGTTTAATTAATGTAAGGGAGGACAACCGTGAATTCATAATCATCCGGCTACTTGCCAAATAAACTGATTGCCTAGATTAAACCAGTCCTTGATTTGCTCATGTGTTCTTCCCGTTGCTTGACGTGTTCTGACTCATCTTTTCTGAAAATTCCAAGAAAATTAATCATTTCTGAATTACAGATTTTCCATTAAGGCGAGAGTGCTTTATAGACTTTCATTAATTATCAAATCTGCCTTTGGGCTATTAGCTATTTAAATATTTGGATGTTTAAATACTTTCATAATCCTTACAAGTTATTTTTAATCGGATACTGTTTTTGTAAGTTTCATAGCTGTCCTTTTGTTAACTTTTCTACTCAGCTAAGATTTTAGTGATGCAGGGGGCTGGAGAGGTAGCTCAGGGGTTAAGCCTCTGCCTTGCAGGCGAAGGTCCTGAGTTCGGATCCTAGACCCATGTATAGACGCCAGGCGAAGCAGAGAGCGCCTGCGTTTCTCGGTACTGGTGGTGGAGCCTGTGAATCCCGGGGGCAGAGTAAAACAAGGGGAGGTGGAGGCGGTCCATGGTGGTTCCCGAATTCGTGTCCGTGGTTCTACACACACACACACACCACACCGCACACACAAGCACCACAGCACCACACAGGCACGCACACAGGCACGCACACACACGTGTGCACACGCAATTAAATAAAATAATAATAAAAAAAGATTTTAGTGATGCAGTAGATAAATAAGCTGAGGTTTACATGCACATTTTATATACGTATATTAAAAAATCTTAGATTGATTCTTTGACAATGTCATTCATACAGATGATGTATCATGATCATCCACCAGATCACTTGCCCTAGGACATCTTCCTCTCACCTTCGTGTCCTCTTCTTATAACCCTCTGAATCCAGTCATTGCCACTGCATGCGCATGTGGAACCATCTTACTGGAGCATGGACAAGCTATCAGCAGCAAAACTCCTAAAGAAAAATGACTCTACCTCCCCAGCAGACATCAGTTGCCAAGAGTTAGGGCAACTCAAGTCTGTCTCCCATCCATGCTGGCCTGTTCCTGGCTTGATCTCGTGCAGATCCCACAGTCGTTACGAGTTCGTGAGGGCCATACTCGCGATGCATCCGAGAAGACAGCATTCTGCGGTACTTCCTTCTCTCCACTCTGCTGCAAAGTTCCTTTGCAAAAAGGTATAGCTGGTTTAGGACTGACCACTCAACTTTTATTCATATAAGTCTTTGCATTGATTAATTAATTACATCGATCTGACTAAGACTGAGGGCAGCACTAATCTATGTGTATAAATATAAGTATTTATTCTTTTTTTAAATTTCAGAGGTGTATGTGTGTGTATCTCATGCCTGTGTATGCATGTGTGTTTGTGTGCTACGTAGAAACATATGCATGTATGTGTGGAAGCTCCACGTTCTTCTTTTAGACTGCATTTCTAATAAACCTAGAGCTCTTCAATAGGGATGGTCTGGCCAGCCAGCTTGCTCTGGGGATTCACAGTCTCTACCTTCGAAGGTTGAAATTGCACCTACACTCACACAACATTTTACATAGGATCTTGGTATCTGAATTTTGGTTCTTTTGCTTGTACAGGAGCTTTAGCTATTGGCTCATCTCCCTAGCATTGCACATAAATATCTAGAAGGCAGTTTGACATATGATAGAACAGAATCATAAAAAAATCTTAAGAAAAAGAATTAAATGATACAGTACTATTATAGCCTACAATACCACCCCATGTCACTTAACAATCAATGTGTGGTGACTTCTGCATACCAGTTACTCTTCTCTTTGCTATGAGACACCACTCGAAATCAAGCAACTTAAGGGAGAAAGGGAGATCCCTGGCAGCATCTGCTACCGTGGGGTTTTAGATGTCCTCAAAGGCCCTGTGTCACTTAAAGCTTGTACGTTCATCGGGGTCGTGGCAGTGGACAATCTTCAGCTCACGTACCTTGCAGAGGATTGGAGTCTGCCTTTCTCCCGCAACCCTGGGGACTGCAGCTTTTCCCTACCAAAAGCTTCAAACCACCAGCATCAGAACAGCCTGCAGCACCATGTGCCAGCGCACGCCTTTCCGTTTCTAAACTGATGACTGCAAGTGATCGTTACAGTGGCCATCGTTTCTGTAAAGTGATCAGCACATATTGATGTACAATCCATATTCAAAACTTGCCGGTTGTCCTAGGAATCTTATGTTTTCCTGCTTTGCAGTAACTTGTCACATGTCTCATCCTTCTGGCCTAGCAGTGCTTATTCTGTATCCTTTTCCCTTGATTTTTTTTTTTTTTCTTTGACCAAGAGTGAACTTGAGGAATGCACTGATGTGAATTTGCCTAGATTTGCGTGATTGATCTGTTTACACCAGTTAACTTTTCTGTCAACTGCACTTTCCTGAAACTGAAGACAAGATTATAACCTTCAGTGGACTCCGGTCACAATCTGAACCTAGAGTCCTTCATACACCTCGAGAGAAGACACTAAAGTCAAGGTGGCTACTACTTATGAAGTAGATTTTGATCACTTGATAAAGTGGTGACTACCAGAGATCTCCGTTAGCAAGGTGAGTTTTCTCTTTGTAACTCACAATCTGATGATTCTCGATGCCAAGAAATGATCTGTTCACCACACTGTTCACCTTTAGTTCACCTTTAGTATTTGTTGATAATCTTTGACCAAATAGATAAGCATTTTGAGGTACAAATTGGTGACTTCAAGAAAATGACTTTTTTTCTTTCATGCATTTATGGTATGGACTGTGTGTGTGTGTGTGTGTGGTTTTGCATGTGGGTGGGTGCACACGTGTTTATGTGCACAGTGCATTTGGGGTATGTGTCTGTGGAGACAGGAGTGTGATACTGGGAACATCGATCACTGTTCCTCTGTACTGTTGTGAGCTGGTCTCTAAATCCAGAGTGTATACGGTCAGCATGTGTATATACAGTTGGGCATTATGTATGCCTATGGGGGATCAAGGGTGACTTTTGGGATCATCCGGGATTTTTCCCTCCTCTTTTGCCTGGAGTTTCCCAGGCTCTTCCTTCCAGGGTCAGAAAGTACAGGCTGCTGCCATTCTGCCTGGCGTTTTTATATGGGATCTGGGATCTGAACTCAGAACCTTCTGTTTGTTTTTTTTTTAAAACATTTTTATTATTATTCCGCTCATACAAACTTAGTAGGTACACCGGTTCCCTCCCTCCCTCCTCCTCCTCTCCTGACTCCCCTGCTCCCCTCCCCTCATCCCTCCCTCCCTATCCCACAGTGCCTCCCCCCCCAATCCCCGAGAATCCTTTAATGTGCCTGCACAGTCTCTCTTCGGGCCCTCCTCTCTGATGACATACAAGGACCCAGCGGCATTCCCTGAACCCTTTCCTGTGTTCCCCTTAAGCATAGGAACACTACTGTGGCTGTCAATCCCTTGCCTCCAAGGATCTTGGTGCCTTTAGCAAATGCGACTTTGTGGGGTCAATAGTGGTTGGACATTGTGCAGGAATGCAAAGTCCAGTTATGATTGCTTCAGCCCTAACTTGTGTGGAGTATCTTGCATATCATTGCTCCTCCCATCCTTGTGCTCTTACAATCTTACCGCCCCCTCTTCCGCAAATTTCCCTGAGCTTCAGGATGGGGAGAGATTAGGCTGGCCTAGTTCTAGGTGGTGTGATAGAGTCTCTGAAGTTCTGGATATGGTTTGTTGATTTCTTTGCATTTTTGCTGCTCCTGCAATGCCCTTCACTCCACCTGATGGGCATTGTATGTCACCCCCTGGCCAGAGACAAAAAACTGTTAAACTAGAGTCTTGTTAGAAGATCCCATTCAAAGGTAGATGTAATAAAAGTAGGAAACCTCAGTGAGGGAGGGGTCAATCACCCATTTGCAAAATGGTTACTTTTTATCTGCCAGACATATTTCCTCCCCTTCTGGTGAGATACATCCCCATCAGTTGTAATGATCAGGAACGAAAGTCTGTGAACTTAACCAGGTGTCCATTACTTACTGCAGTCCTTGATGGAGGCCATTTTCTCTGCTGAGCATGCCCTCTCTCCTTGTTTCTGGTGTGGCCCTTCTACCCCATCCCTCCTGTTCATAATCCTTGCAATTATGTAGGTATTACAGAGATTTATCTTTGAGTGTCTCTAGGTGGGCTGGGTGGGTTTGATACTAGGAGCCACCTATAGGGAGTACATATGGCGCTTAATTTTCTGGGTCGGGGATACTTAACTCAATATAATTGTTTCTAATGACATCCATTCCTGGCAAATTCTAGTAATTCATCATTTTTGATGGCTGAGTAGTACTTCATTGTATAGATGTACCACATTTCCTTATCCACTCATCAACTGTTGGACATGGGATTGATTCCAGAGACTTTGCATTGTAAACGGTGCTGTATGAACATGGTCGCACTTGTGCACGAGGTGATTTTTTGCTGTATGTGGGGTTATTCCGAAGTGGAATAGCAGGGTCATATGGCATTTCAATCTTTAATTTCTTTAAGAATCTCCAGATGGCTCCCAAGAGTGGTGTATGAGCCGGCATTCCCACCAGCAATGTAGGAGAGTTCCCCTCTCTCCACATCCTCTCCAGCATTGTGTTTTGTTTGTATGTGGATTTTTGCCATCCTGACTGGGGTGAGATGATATCTCAGGGAATTTGGATTTGCATTTCCCTGATGGCTAAGGAAGTGGAGCATTTTTTAAGATATTTGTTAGACTTTAATTTCATCCCTTTTAAGTTCCAGGGCCCATTTTTTATTGGGCCATTGGTTTCCTTGCCTTTAGTTTTCTAAATTCTTTGTGTACTCTGGATAGTAGCTCTATCAGATATGTGGTTAGTGAAGATTTTCTCCCATTCTGTGGGTTGCCTTTGAGCTCGTGTTCATCTCTTTTCGGAACAGAAGCCTTTAATTTCACAAGATCCCACTGTGAGAGTTGGTAGCAGTGACTGTGCCATTGAGAACCTGTTTTTTTTTTTATTTATTCAACTGTGCGCATGGGCGGTGTGTGGTGTGCACCGCGTGTGTGTGTGTGTCTGTGTTGGGTGACCACGCGACGTCGCGAACCCCATGCGCCTCCACCTCCTTCTGCCCCGGGATTCCAGGCTCCGCCTCACCGGCCGAAGTGCGGCCGCCCCGCTTCCGCCTGGCGTCTATACGTGGGATCTGGGATCCGAACTCAGGACCTTCCGCCTGCAAGGCGGGGGCTTAACCCCTGAGCCACCTTTCCAGCCCGAGAACCTGTTTTTGAAGGTCCTGACATTTTTACATAGGATCTGGGGACCTGAGCTCAAATCCTTTTTCTTGGGAGCAATGGCTTTAACCACGGAACCATCTCAATCCCAAGAAAATGACTTTAATACTAGAGAATACATAAATTTAACCCTGAGAAGAACTACATATTTCTATTTTATCCTAAACTAACCAAAAATTCTTGTGAGACAATTGGTATCAATAGTAACAATGAGCAGATAAACTAATAACTCTATAGGTATAAATGGTGTATTATTTGTCCATAAAGAAGAATTAAGTAAAATAAACCAGATACAGAAAGACAAGTGTCAATGCTGGCATAAAAAAAGAGAAATTGTACTTGTTATTGTTGATTTCTGTTTTTTGTTTGTTTAGTTTTGAAACAGGATCTTGTATAGCCCAGACTGACCTTGAACTTACAGTGTAACTGAAGACGAACTCCTGGTATTCCTGCTTCTACATCTCAGGTGCAGTGATGTTAGGATTGTGTTACCACGTTCAGCTTGTTTTGGTTCTGAGGAAGGGTTTTGCTTTGTAGCCTCAGCTGGTCATCCACTGACAGTCCTCTTTAACTCTGATTATGATACACCCTGGTACACATGGGTACTCACATACATACAGACACACAGACAGGCACACCCACAGATACACAGTCGCATGCGCACGCACACACACACTAAATGAAAAAAAAATCCCAAAATAAACCTAAATGAGGAAGTGAAAAACCTCTATGATGAAAACTTTAAAACATGTAAGAAAGAAATTGAGGAAGATATTTGAAGATGGAAAGATTTTCCATGCTCAAAATCAAAAGAATCAATATTGTGAAAATGACCATTCTGCCAAAAGCAATCCACAGTGCATTGTCAATCAAACTTCTTCACACAAATAGTTTTAAAAAGCCCTTTAAAATTAGAATAAGATACAAAATACCCAGGATAGCCAAATATTGAGCAAACAAGTACTGCTGAAGTTATCACTGCATCTGATTTCAAGTTATACTATGAAGCTTACAATAATAAAAGCAACATGATACTGGCATAACAAGGCCTTATTTAGACCAATGGAATAGAATTAAAGATGCAGATATAAGGCCACACAACCACAGCCACCTGATTTTTGTTAAAAAAAAATCAAAACCACATGTTTTAGGCAAAGGAGCCACAAATACATATCAGAGAAAAGGCAGCTTCTTCAGCTAATGGTGCTGGGAAAATTGATATCTACATATAAAAGAATGAAACCGGATCTGTATTTCTCACTGTTTTGTACAAAAATCAGCAAATCAACTTAAATGGACCAAAGATGTTAATGTAAACCTGAAATGTTAAGGCTAATAGAGGAAAAAGTAGTGCATAGACTTGAAGATGCACTTGAAGATGCACTTGAAGATGCAGACATAGATAAGGACTTTCTGAATAGGTTCAGATTGCTCAGGAACTGAGGCCAACAAACATGGGATCTCATGAAACCCAGTAACTTCTATAAACAGCAAGATATTCAGCAAATAGAAATGATGATCTGAACTCAATCCCTAGAACCAGATAAAGATAGAAGGAAAGAGCAGACCCCACAAAACTGGCCTCTGACTTTGAAATGTGTATCGTGGTACATTACTGTATTTGTGTGTGCCCACACACACAATAATAAGAAAGAAAATTTTAATAAAAAGCTTCTGTTCAGCCTACTGAATGAACTGAGTAAAGGGGCAGCTTACACAATGGGAAAAAATACAGTTACTTTTCCTTTGCTTGAGACACTTAAACACAACTTAGGGGAGAAAAGGAGGATTTATTTGATTTATGGTTGCAGAGGGAATACACTCCATTATGGTGGAAATCACACTGAAGAAAGCATGGTTGGAAGCAGGAGTGGGAGGCTGGCTCAGGTCACCTCAGTTATCAAGAGAGCACAAGCAAAAAGAGGAAGCAGGACTGGGCCACCAATTTCAAGGCCTACGCTTTGTGGTCTGCCTTCCTCCAGCAAGGCTCCACCTCTTAAAATTGCTACACTTTTCCAAACATCAACATCAGCTAAAGATTCAAATGCTTGAGCCTGTGTGGCAGGGAGGGAGAGTGTGCAACTCATATTCAAGCCATGATAACAGCTATTACAGTTACTCTCTGCTGCTGCGAGACAATACTCAGCTACAACTTAAGGGGAAGGAAAAGGCTTATTTAGCTTACAGTTTCAGGTGGGAGATACATACAGTCCATCGTGGCAAAAAAGGCATGAGGCTTCAGAAGCTGGAGGCAGCTTAGGTCACACCTATCATGGAGGCTGAGACGGTACAAACAGCAAATTATAAGAGCAGATTATTTGTGATAGAAAAATGTGGGGGAGAATATTGAGAGTTGAAAGGTATAAGTGGAGAAGTGAGTGTGAGGAAGAATGTTAACCAAAATTAAGGATTTATACAAAAGCTTTATGGAGACCTGCTATTTTATAGGCTAATTTAAAAAAAATTTTAAGGAGAGGCTAGAGAGATAGCTTAGGGGTTAAGACTCTGCCTCACAAGCATAAGATCCTGAGTTCAGATCCCAGGTCCCCTGTAAAAACACCAGGCAGAAACAGTGGTGGTCTAGTGGTGGAGCCTGGGAAATACCAGAGCAAAGCAAAAAGGAGATAGAAGCAATCCAGAATGATTCCTGAAGTCATCCTTGGGCCTCCACAGAGACATACAGTACCCTCTGATACACACACTAAATCAATAAAATAAAGTTTTTTAAAAATTTAAGGAGCTTAAATGGAATTACCCTGCATGGATCAATAATTCTGCTCACAGAAGTAATAGTTTATTAAAATGAAAATCCCAGTGCCAAGGTTGGGATATTTCCCTATAAATTGTTCATTTAGGGAGGTCCTAGAGGCACCCAAGCATTTGCCTTGTTTTCTGTTGCCCCTCAGAACATGACAAGATTTTGTTACTGAAGTCAACATACATTTTGGTTATAGGATGCAGAGAAATCAAAGTGTAATCGAGCTTCCTCCTTTCTGGCTAACTTTCACAGTGCTAGAAATCAACAACAGTTTTACCTAGTGACAAATACCTATACTACAATATGTTGCAGTTTGAATGTTGTTAATAAATTCAGGACCAAACATCTCAGGGAAAACAGGATTTTAAGCTCATGATTCTTTCTTACAGCTTGATGGAAGAGCTCATGCCAATATCAGTGAGCTGAAGGAACTGGTCACGCTATATTCATAGGGATTGCTGAGAGGGGGCCAAACCTCGCTTGCCACACTGCAAACTTGTCCAAGTGTGCTGAAGTAAACCAAGCTACTGAACCACCTCCCTCCATACTATGCACAGAAATAATCCACCCACCATGGGTCATCTCATATCAATTAGATATTCTCTTTCAGGTTTGCTTAAGGATTGGCTTAACTACTAATTCCTCACAGATATGCCTAGAGATCAGCCTTTAATTGTCTTGTTGACACATGCATATGTAACTAGAACAAATACTGACCTGCCAGGCAAGAGGTACCCACTGGAACACCAGTTGCATGACTGCTGTGGGGTGGGAACCAACAATTTTTCTGACTGAATTTGAAGCCCTAATTCACAGGAAAGATTTCATGCTTGGTCAGAAGCCCACAACTGGGAAAGTCATAGGCCAGAGGGAGGCAACTCCTACTGTTGTTTTGCTAAATGAACATGTTGTCAAATTGTCTTCTTTTTCATAACTTTTTTTAAATGAAAAATATCATTTGAACTCATTAAGTGACTTAAAATATAACCCAGCAGGGCTACCATCAAGGTTTGTGTAAGTATACTCTATGATGCTGATACAACTAATTCACTTACTGATGAATTTCTCAGAATGTCATGGCTTGAAATGTGAGTTGTCCCCCATAGACGCATGCGTTTGAATCTTTGGTTGTTTGGGAAAGTCATGGTCACCTTAAGGAGGTGGAGCCTGGCTGGAGGAAGGCAGTCACAGTGAGTAGGCCTGGAGGTTGGTTAACCCTATTCTGCTTGAGTTAAGAAGTTTGCTCTTGAACTTGTAGCCTCCATGATGCATGTAGCAACCTAGGCCTCCTCCAGCTTCTACCGCCAGCCATGTCTTTTCTGCCATAAAGGACTGTATTCCCTTCTGGAACCATAACTTGAGTAAATCTCCCTTTCTCCCTTAAGTTGCTTGATTTCGAGTGGTGTCTCATAGCAAAGAGAAGAGTAACTGGTATGCAGAAGTCACCAC